>OU744735.1:56355581-56585581 GCA_916613615.1 Steromphala cineraria
TATTGCAACGAGTGTTGATATATTTGATATCACAAGACACGAGGCTGAGATTCTATTTATCATCCAAAATCAAAATCATCACATTTGCATGAAAAATGTACTTCTTTGAACACTGCATAGTTCTAAAACTCCTAAACCAGTGATGTCATAACAATGTGGCATCATGGAGTTCATTACGTCAAAGCATTGTGACGTCATTGTGTTTGTGACGTCATAGCAATGTGACGTAATTTTTGATGATGCGAAACGTTTGTGATGTCATGTCCCTACTGTTGGCAGGGCATTGTTCAAAATCTACTGTCAAAACGATATCTCCTGTTGAACACAGTTTTGGATGATAAAATGGTTTACAGTCATTCAGTTGTCTCTTGGATACGGCATCATTCCTCTTATAGTCGATTCTCGGTTTTTGGATGTGGCAAGGATCTAAATTGGAACATTTTGGTGTCTACTTTGCGGTAACAGTTACACAGGACATCTTTTCAAGTCCACATTCTGATACACTCTGGCATTGTGAGGATCTAGCATGCGTGCTTCAAACGGTTCTGGCCACTCTAACCGTTACTATCACTTCCACCTCCTTTCTGGAACTCAGCCGACGATATTCTTTCCCTCAGCTCATCCAAAGTTTATCCCCATCATTCAGAACTGAGTGTCAACTACAGCATGTTATGTTGATGATTTCAGTAAAACATATCTCAAAAGGGTACCGTCTTAATTATTGCTGATAACCTTCGATTGTAGCCGCTGAATACCAACTTCTCGTTTACAATTCTCTCGAAACACGCTATCAATTGTATTTTCAGTGGTGAGAAAATGAATGGTTGTCTATCCAACAAGAGGGAAAAAACACTATCCCCTCGATTATCATCACTATTTTCCTTTTAAGCACAATGACGAAGACGCACAAAACAATTAAAAGTGCATGCTCCACCATTTTGTGTATTTCACGTGGACTTTATTTGAGAATGTTGTATGCTTCACCACACTCTTCTGTCGCACTGCTAGTATCAGAAAGGAATTCCTGTATCCATATGGTAAAAACGTTCACAATCCACTAGTTCTTCCTCGGTGTGTTAGGGGATATTACTGCACGTCCATAATCTGCACTCATTCTATCAGATACGTGGACGCACCTCCTTCTGGTCCTGTTACATACGTGAGGTAGAATGAGCATTTGTGAAATTGACATGCTGTACAAGGGTCGTTTTTAGGAAAATACTACTGCAAAATACTATAGAGTCTTGAGGTGAAAAGTTATAGATCATCAATTCTAGCGTGAAATACATATGTAATGACAGAGAATAAATAACACAACATTCTTTAAAGGGGCAGTAGAACCTTTTAAGGGGAATGTAAGGAAAATGAAAAGTAATGGTTCCAATTGAAAGACAATGTGTTTAAACTAAATGGATCAGTAATAATTCAAACATATAACATAAAGTTTAGCCATGCGATTCCTTTTTCTTACGCAAAATGAATTAAAGGTGTTCACACAAAATGACCGCCAATGGATTTTATGAGCACCTTCATACTTTGTCCTCTGACTATGGATGATTGGCTTGTGTAATGATATTTTTGACACTATCAAAGTAATACATTTAGCATTACCTTACAGTTATCAGTGAAAATTAAAAATATAAAATTGTCAAAACAACGTGCTACTGCCCCTTTAACAAGGTATACTTTAAATAGAGACAGGATGCATGACTTATACCGGACAAAAGGTTAAGGACTATCCGTCATCTCCCCACAGAGGCAGATCAAGTCCGAAAATGTTTATACAGCATCTGTTCTATAACGCCGATTTTGTGGGATAGAACGGGATATGTCTGATTGCACAACTAACTGTGATTGCCTCCAATCAGCGACTCTGTTCTAAAATCATCATTTTGGCTACTGATTCATGGCAAAAACAATGTGATATGACCCACCCTTTGCGTGCGAGACGCGTTGTCATTTGATGAAGAAATTCAAATGGATTGTGGTGCAAGTTTTTCCACCAGGGGAAACTGCCGGAATCCACGTATTTCGGGGTAATGTAACAGAGGCTGTATCAACATCTCATGACTTGATCTGTCTCTGTGGAGAGAGAATGTAAACTATTATTAATATGTCATATCTAACGGGCTTTAAACGACATGATTTAACATATGTTTTAAAAAAAGGGGAACACATAATAGAAAAATAGAGCCAGTGGCTCTGTAGCTCATCAGGCTTCTTATCAATTTTGCTTTAGGGTGTGACAAATGTGAAATTAGGTTAAAGGGTGTGGCCCCTGAGGCCCTTATTAGGGGCCACAGGTCCACAAAAGCTATCAATCATAATCCTCAATAGTCAAAGAGTATATTCACAAGGTTTCAGCTTTCTGGTCCTTTTGCTCCTAGAGAAGAAAATGAAAATAGGTTTTAAGGGCGTGGCCCCTCTGGCCATTGATAGGGGTCATTTGGCCACCAAAGCTACAATTTATAATCCTCACTAGTCAAGGAGTCTGTACACAAAGTGTCAGCTTTCTAGGCCTTATGGTTCTAGAGAAGAAGATGAAAATATGTTTTTAGGGTGTGGTCCCTGTGGCCCTTATTAGGGGCCACAGGGCCACCAAGCTACAATTTATAATTCTCACTAGTCAAGGAGTCTGTACACAAAGTTTCAGCTTTCTAGACCTTATGGTTCTGGAGAAGAACTCGAAATTCCACAAAGTTTACGGACGGACGGACGGACGCCGGACATTATGCCATCGGGCCTTACAACTAAAATGACTCCTAGTGCTATTATATTTCAGTAGCATTCACATTACTTGATTTAAACATTGCAATATCACTCCCAGAAACAATTTTATTACTAAAACAGATATTCTATAGAAGGCTTGTAACTATTTTCCTACCTGGTTCAGCAGGCTAAACTGCATGTGCTCCAACTTCACCCTCTACCCTTGAGGTCCGCCCATGATAGTAGAGACATCGGCGTGATAGACTTCAGATAAGTGTCTCGAAGGCGTGAAATTATATGCCTGTAATAAAGGTTTGGAATTAACAATACATAAGCACTGTGTATAACCGTACACCGGAACTAGCTAGATGTACGGCGGAGAAATGTTGCTAGTGAGGAGCCGAAATCGAAAATTAGGTAATATTTTACTTCAACTTTCAAATAATCAACATTGTGTGGTAATTTTAGCACACATACTTAGTAAAATGTATGTGCTTGTCATTCTGTATCCAAGGGACAGTAACAATGACAGTTGCGAGTAATGCTGTTGTTAGTAACATATTTGCTATCTCAGGATATGAACAGGATATGACATTGAATAGTTATGTCTCGGAAAGCTATTGACATGATAATAACATAGAAAAAGTTGATGAAACGGCGATGATTGCTTTTTAAGTGATCCTGTTTGCGATCACGCTCCTCGCTAGCAACATTTCTCCGCCGTACACTTCGTTAGTTCCGGTGCACGGTTATACACAGTGATAAGAAGAGCCACAGTGTTTTTAAGATTGACTCAATGTGTTAAGCCCAAGGTGACTGATAACAAGAACAGGAAGAACATACATATATTTCGTAGCATTCACTGATAATATTTTCAGACCAAGATTGAACTTCCTATTTTTGTGAAATGCAAATCCCAGATAACAATGATTGTCAACAATCTCAATGTTATTACTTTCGATAAAAAACGATAACAATTAACACTCCTCTTTCCACATTAAAGCATTAGTATATTAGTATCATTAATATTCGAAACAAGTTTCAAACTTTAAACAATGTCGAATACTATGGAGAATTCTTTGAATGCACAGCACGTTTTTGTTTACTAAATGTCAGTGTATCAGTCACCAGTGTCAGTATACATATTATCAATTGTCGAGTATCCAGCTGTACAACTTGCTTGACAGTTGGATGAGATCGAATTGGATTATAAATATTCCGTCAGTCTTGAATTTAAGACGTCTGATAATAATGTACCAAGAGCCAGGATTGTTATTGGTCAAAATTTAAAATCTATATGCGGCATTCAAAACCATAATTATTCATATTAAATGGGATCATAATGGCGAAAACTCGTTCTGTGACACAACCCCAGAGATTGAGAATCAAAACTAAATATCAACTTAACTGATAACTATATTTCGGACTGTTTGGCACCTATAAATGCTACTACAATAGAGAACAAGGCAATAAATTTCCAATTTAAATGTATTCATAGTATAATCTCAACAAGATCATTTCTATGTAAAATAGGTATTTGTCAGGATAATCTGTGTACCTTATGTGGTAAAGAAATAGAAGCTTTTGAGCATTTATTTCATTCATGTAAGAAAACCAAACATGTTATAACACAATTAAGAATCCATTCCAAAACGGGAACAAATCTGAACATTGATATTACGAAATTACTGCTCGGGGACCCAAAGGCAAATCTATTGATTAACCACATTTTTATTATAACAATAGAATTTATAAACAAAGCAAGGTTTAACACTAACGATTTGCATTTCAATGAACTAATTAATTTCATATATTTCTATTTTAAGTAAGAAATGTACATTTTCTCGGAGGATAACCCCCATTTTCAAAGAAAATGGTCGCGTTTGTACCAAAAAGAACATGTACTGTGAGTCCCTTTCACCTTTTTCACACCTCCCCTCCCCCCCTTCCACCCCCGCCCCTCCAATCTATCCTATCTTACCTTTTTTCCTTCTGTTTATTTTGCTGATGTTATCAGTAATGATTGACTGATTTGATCAACCAATCAATCAATCAACTTTATTACCATAAGTTTACAAGTACATGCAAAACATTACGGGCGTAGTTTACATAAATATATCATATTTGAGACTATGGTTTGAAACAATCCAGTTGTGTTACATTGCAGACATTATGATAGAGAGAAATCTACATAGATTTCGTAATTGTAATACATTGTGAGTTTCAAATAATACTGACATTTTGTGGTAATTAGGGTTGTTTACAAAATAATTCTTTAATTAGTACTTCTGTAGCTGTTAAATTTGGTACAATGGAATAGGTAATGAAATTCATCTCCGATTTGGGAGGGACATGATGGACAAAATCTTTCTTTTGAGTTAGTGTTATCCCAGCGGCCTGTTTCAATTGGTAATTTGTGATTGGCGGTTCTAAATTTGACTAAAGTATTACAGAGCTTGGTTCCTAGTTTACGTTGTAAAGAGGATATATTGTAAGATGTTTTCATGCATTCATAAGTAAGTCCTTTAGAAGATAATGATATACAATTGTATATACATTGAAGGGATTGGTCTGAAATTCTAAGTTTAACAACATTTTTAAACCAAGAAAATGACACTATATTTTGAGATTGCCATATATTGGACATACCAATATTATCTAACGTCGTTTTGATACAATTCAGCCATTTATTCTTATTGTTATATTTAACGAAGTTTGTCAGTGATATTTGGTACAATGCTGTTAACGTAGAATTACATTTCCCTGATATTTTTCTAGACCAGAAACCTAACATTCGCAATTTGATTTTATCAACGAGTGGTGATCTACCAGTTTCACGATATAGCATGTATGTCGGTGTGCTTCGTCTTAAATTCAAAATATATCTAATAAAATCCGTATGTATCCTTTCAAGTGCTTTCACATTTTCAAATCCCCATATTTCACTTCCATACAGTAAAATAGGGCAGATAGTGCAGTCAAATAAGTAAAGTTTACATTCTATAGACAAGTCAATATTTCTTAAACGCTTGTATAGCAAATGCATAGCTTTATTTGCCTGGGTAATATTAGATTTTCTAGAATTCAGAAAAGAGCGGTTATTACTAAAAATAACACCAAGATATTTGTATTGCTCAACAAGCTCAATGCTTTCTTGGCCGATCATAAAGTTAGAATTTATCGTGAGCTTTTTACTCCCGAAAATTATTATTTTCGTCTTCTGGACATTTATGGATAACTTGTTTTTAACACAATAGTTGTAGAAACAATTTAACGAGTTTTGCAACTCCTTTGGATCATCTGATAATATAACAGTGTCGTCAGCATATAACAATACAAGTAGACGGACAAATATGTATACATCATCATCATTAAGTGTTACAGTTACTCCTTCAATATTATTTCTAAGAAGTGAGTTTTCTAAATCATTTAAGTACATTGCAAATAAGAGGGGTGATAAGTTTTCTCCTTGTCGTACACCATTTTTACAATAAAAATATTCTGAGCGTTGACCATTTTGTTCTACACAGGATTTAATACCTTGATACATTGATTTGATCACATTAAATATATTACCATTAATATTGTAGTTAAGTATTTTCTTCCAAAGAATTGATCTGTTTACATTGATTGTACCATCTTTTCTGTAATTAATTAAAAACCTGTCATACTGGGGGGGGGGGGGGGGGGGGGGGGGGGGGGAACAAAGCAAGCACAGACATTGTAACACATGAACACATAACAAATGATAGTACAGTGACAGTTAACCCCCTTAGAATAGCAATTGTTATTACAGTTAAGGCGTAGTTATAAGATAGTTACACTTGTAAGTCAACCGAAGAACACCGTTTTACCTTTTTCTCTTCTTGACGTTAGTCCGTTTTCTCATCTTGTACGTGAAATGGCTTGGCTTGTATCCTGTCGAAGGATTCTTCTATTCTTCTCAAGACAAACTGTTCTTTCAGGGAAAAGCCCAGCTCGGAGCAATTTTCGGTGAAATGGCGGAACACAGGCGTGAGATTAATGTAGGTTGCCACATTACTCTCTTTTACATAACGAAACGGGTCCAATTGGCGTGGAACGATCAATCAGAGGGAAAATTGTGACACGGACTTGATGATATCGCGTTTAACGTTGCATTATCTGCAGACGGAACTGACTGATCGCAACATCCGGAACTGACTGATTGCAACATCCGGTATCCGCCTTTCCTTGTCTACTCAGCCTCGTTTAGATTTGTTGCTGGGCTATGTACATGCTCGATACCCAAGCGCTATCGTTCCGAAAAATCTACATTACAGCCCTGGAAAACTTAACGGGGGTTAGTGTAGATTTATCAGAACGAAAGCGCTGTATTATCGAGGACGGGCTATGGAAAGCAGACGTAGACGTTTACAACGTTTATACAACGTTTATTAGATTAAGTAACTATATAACGTTTCATTTATATAATTAAATATCTCATGAAAAATACTTAAATAAAACGGATTTCATTACCTCTTTCATGTAAAATCCGGCTACAATAGGGTTAGGTGATGAGTATTCTTTTAAACATGACAGAGTGTTTGTTTTTATATAAGTCAGAGGTCCTACGTATATCATCCGGTAATTTAAAGTTATGTGTCCTAAGATGTTTTCTGTTAACATTAATATATGTTCTATTTAATGCAAAAATTACTTTTTGCCGGTATTGATCATACAAGAAATCTAGTGGAAACATTGAGCGAGCTCTTTCAATTGATAAAAGCAATCCATTAGAGGTGTGTTAAGAAATCACGTCTAGCGTAATATGTTTCGAGCCAATGTTGAGATAAAGCCTTGTCAGACAGAGCCATCTGTTCACGTGCTGCTCTATGTTTGTTCACATAATTCAATAGTGACAATTTATTTCCTACATTTAGCGTTCACGTTTGAAACTATTGGTCGAGTAATTTGGATAACGCATACATGTTTGTTTCCACGCATCAATAAAATCATGTTTATCGAAGATGCTTTATGACATTATAAGGTGTTGGGAAAAGCCATTTTAGTAAGGACAGTAAGTGCGCTTAAAGTAACTGAAATTGAAGTATCTTACAGTTGAAGAAACAGCTGACGCCGGCGTCCTCGTGATGCCCGCAGTCGTGATCTCCCCATCCTAAATGTGAGCAGTCCAGTAACGAGCCCTCTGTCCCTCTACATCCGACCTCGTCCAAGTAGATAGGCCCTGAACCCGGACCGTCATGTGCGCAACACACAGCCTACAGGTTAACATGTGGTTCAGATTTGTTACACGCATGACATCAAGTGATAACAATGATGGTCTATTTATATATATAAATCATGAGTTATTTCGATAAAACCTAAGAGATTGAAAAACAGGTTTAAGTTTTTATATCCAATACATACGCCAGAAATTAAATGCAATCAATCGCATCCTCTTCGAATTTCCAGGTACAAATACCGCAAATATTCCAATTTCCCGACGCAGGTTACTTGGCCAAACACAAAAAGTCCCTAATCAGAAGCTATTGCAAGTCTGTTATATGAACGATTCACTGATGATTTGTCTACTACTACTACTGCAACAGAACACAAGCCTTTTATGGGCTATCATTAGACCATGTAAATATCATATTCTTAAATCAGAACGGATTCTTTCTTAACCAGAGTGAACAATACCAGATATAGGCATGATAGTATGCTATGATGACATTTAAAACCGATGTTCATTGAAAAAGGTTATCTTATCTAACGTTTAATTTCATCTTTCTGACATGTCATTCCTTTGGAATGTCCTTGAACAATAAAGGACTTACCAAGCCCCCGTCGAAGCCGAGCTGACGACACGCGACAGTTGCATCCGGAGCCTCCCACCGGTCATGGCATACCGTCCCCCACGTGGATGATGAGTTAGGTCGGACCTCCACCCTACCAGATGAACTTGTCCCGTTCTGGAGACGAATCTGGAACTCTGAACATCCGACATTGTAAATCGCATTGTAACTATGAGAAGATGACCTCTTCAAATCAGTCCATGTCAATCTTTTTCGGGTATAGGATACTGAATAGAACTAAAAAGAATCTTCACCTCAATGATCGGAGATTTTTTCTAAAACGCATCGAAATGAGGAGTAAAGAAGAAGTGGAGAACACAGTATCATAATCAGGTGGAATTTGCAACAGCGATTTAAAATCAAACGTAAGTTTTCTACCGCACGGGGAAAATAAGTCGGATATATAAGGTCTGTAAAATCTGAAAACCAAAATAGAGTCCCAACTCCCAAGTATCATCGAGATCAATGTGAGATGTCTTTAGTGTAATTAAACTAGTCGCGCGCTTAGTTAGGTTACATCGTGCATTCTGTCATTTGCTGTTACATTTATTTTTTTTATCTAACATGACTACTATGTTCTAAGATATTTACAGGGTTTTACATTAACTGTCATTCAATTCAATGTTTCTATTTGTACCTTTTTCTGCTTTTCAATATTTCAAACTTTCTTATCAAAGTATCGTTTGAATTATCTACCGCTTGTACCTTAACGCTGATTACTTAACTATATGATTTGACTGACTTTGAGAACGGTTAAGCATGCTATTTCCTTCATACGTTCCCTTATTATATTATGAAGGCCGTTTGAATAAATATTATTTGGAAGTTCGTTTTATCAATCGGTTGAATAAACCTGTTATGACGTTAAAATTAAAAATTAATTTAAAAAATCCTTATATCAAACTTCATGTAAAAGCCGGTTACTTTCGGTTAAGGTGAAGTCTGTCAAAACTTCCCCTGAAATAAAATATCTATATAGCCTCACGCAAGTCTATATTATTTTAACAAGTCTAAATCACCACATGGTGCATTCAGACCGAGACGGAGAGGGTATTCCGGCTAATACAAACCCCGATATGGATACCATTTTTTTATATTTTATTCTTCAGAGCTTGGTCGATTTTAATCAGACTGAGGAACAGCTTTAGCGGGGTCCTTTCAATTTTAATAGTACTTTGGTACTTATCAATACAAAATATGTTAATTGAAGGTACTTTGTGACACTATAAGGTGTTGGAGAAGGGCATTTGAGCTAGGACAGTGAGAGGATCTAAAAGGAATCGTATTTGAAGTAACTTACCGGTAGAAAAACAGTAGACACCGGCGTCCTCGTTGTGCCCGCAGTATCCTATGCCCCATCCGTCATGTGAGCAGTCCAGTAAAGAGCCCTCTGTCCCTGTACATCCGACGTTGATCATGTAGATAGGCCCTGTACCCTGACCGTGATGTGCACAACACTCAGCCTACAGGTCAACATGTGGTTCAGATTTGAAACATACATGACATCAATTGATAAGTATGATTATTTATGAATAGTTATAACAAATAGCAATAAAAAGTAAGATATTGAAAAATAGGTTTAGGTTTACATATCAAATATCTGCGTCACAAATAAGTGCAATCAATCGCATCTTCTACGAAGTTCAAGGGACGTCCGACGCAGCATAAGTTAGCCAACCAAAAAAACTCTCTGATAAAAACCTAATGGCAAGTCAATTTATGAACCATTCAATGATGATTTGTCTGCTCCGAACATGCAACAGAACACGAGCCTTTTATGGGCTATCATTAGACCATGTAAATACCATATTCTTAAATTTGTATGTATCGAAACAGGGTCTATCTTAACCAAACTGAACAATAGTATATACTCAGAGACGATTTGATTAAAGGAACAATATTAACAAACGATCATGTTCATTGGAAAGGTTTCATTGCTATTTTACTCCTTAATAACTTCATCATATGTACATATGCACAATAGGACTTACAAATCCATAGTCGAAGCCGAGCTGACGACACGTGACATTAGCATCGAGATCATCCCAATAGTCATCGCATACCGTCCCCCACGTGGATGATGAGCTAGGTCGGACCTCCACCCTACCAGATGAACTTGTCCCGTTCTGGAGACGAATCTGGAACTCTGAACATCCGACACGCTTAATATGAGAAGATGGTCGATTCGAACCAGGCCATGTCAAGACTAGAAATCGGACATTGGATAGAAGAAATAAGAATATACAACTCGATTATCTGAGCCTTTTTTCTAACAGACAAGAACCTTGGAATAAAGAAGGCACACTACTTTTAATTTAAAAGTATGTTTTTCTTGGGCCTAACATTTATATACTCATTTACCACAAGTATCAATTTCATTTTCAGGAGTAAAACACTTTCATCATGCAACCCATGCAGCTATCCCTTCTGGGTTTAGCTCCTACAGTTTCATGTCTGAAGACAGACCGCCATTGTGGCTCTAGGTCCTAGAAGAGAAATTCCTTGTCACATATGCCAAACTGTATAAATATAATCCTTTGATCAAGAAGAACCAATTGTTTTTCATTTAAAATATTAATTTTAAGGCTAAAACGGTTTGTGCAGTGACAATATTAAGGAATCAGGTTGCAATTATGATCGACATTTAAGAGATAAATCTTTGTTTCTTTATTGAGGGTTGTATGTAGTGCATTCCTTACCCTTTTATTGAACTTGTGAATGTACATCATACAACACCAAAATAAGTTAGTGGCAAACACTTGGTTTTTTTTAAAGCAGAACGTTATTACATTTATGTTATTAATATATGAAATATTTCTAATTGTCTAACCTTAAAGGGGCAGTAGCACGTTTTTTTATAATTTTATATTTTAAAATTTCCACTGATAATTATAAGTTAATGCTAAATGTATTATTTTGACAGTGTCAAAAATCTTATTACACAAGCTAATCATCCATAGTCAGAGGACAAAGTATGAAGATTCTCATAAAATTCATTGGCGGCCATTTTATGTGAACACCTTTAATTCATTTTGTGTAAGAAAAAGGAACCGCATGGCTAAACTTTACGTTATATATTTGAATTATTACTACTCCATTTAGTCTAAATACATTGTCTTTCAATTGGAACCATTAATTTTCATTTTCCTGACATCACCTTATATTCCCCCTAAAAACGTGCTACTGCCCCTTTAAAGACCCATTATCATACTGCTATATTTAAAAAAATACTTAAATGTATTCGTGGTATTGCGACCAGCCATGAGGAGATAGGACCAAAATTGATTAAATAGGAGACAGTTTAGCAACATGACTGAAATGCAAGCCCCGGCATGTCGACATAAAGGCTTCAAAGGCGTATTCTATATTTTTATTTTTCTCAGACTCAGGCATTAATTGCCGCCCAAGTTGATACCCATCAGACGCATTAGCGATAACTGAGACGCGTTGTAAAACCTACACACATAATGATGATGTCACCGAAAACGGGTTCGTTGAAATCTATGACACTTTTGTAGAGGGTACTGTACTGTAGAAGGGACGTCGAATGAAGTATTTATGCTGATTGAAACATGTACATATGATATCTAACTTTCGACGAAAGATTGTTCTACCGGGTGATGTATTTCTTTTCTCAATAGCTTCATTTCACTTGGAACCATTAATTTTCATTTTCCTGACATCACCTTATATTCCCCCTAAAAACGTGCTACTGCCCCTTTAAAGACCCATTATCATACTGCTATATTTAAAAAAATACTTAAATGTATTCGTGGTATTGCGACCAGCCATGAGGAGATAGGACCAAAATTGATTAAATAGGAGACAGTTTACCAACATGACTGAAATGCAAGCCCCGGCATGTCGACATAAAGGCTTCAAAGGCGTATTCTATATTTTTATTTTTCTCAGACTCAGGCATTAATTGCCGCCCAAGTTGATACCCATCAGACGCATTAGCGATAACTGAGACGCGTTGTAAAACCTACACACATGTCATAATGATGATGTCACCGAAAACGGGTTCGTTGAAATCTATGACACTTTTGTAGAGGGTACTGTACTGTAGAGGGGACGTCGAATGAAGTATTTATGCTGATTAAAACATGTACATATGATATCTAACTTTCGACGAAAGATTGTTCTACCGGGTGATGTATTTCTTTTCTCAATAGCTTCATTTCACAACGAACCGCATGCAAGTATGATAATGAAGCAAAATGAAGCTTTAAAGGGGCAGTAGCACTTTTATAGGGGGAATATAAGGTGATGTCAGGAAAATGAAAATTAATGGTTCCAATTCCAATGTATTTAAACTAAATGGAGTAATAATAATTCAAATATATAATGTAAAGTTTAACCCTGCGATTCCCTTTTCTTACATAAAATGAATTAAAGGTGTTCACACAAAATGGCCGTCAATGGATTTTAGGTGAATCATCATACATTGTCCTCTGATTATGACTGATTGGCTTGTGTTATGAGATTTATTTCGCTATCAAAATAATACATTAAGCATTAACTTACAATCAGCAGTGAAAATTCTAAAATATAAAATTATCAAAAAACGTGCTACTGCCCCTTTAAAGGGCGTTTACGTTAGTATGAAAGTCAACAGATACTTTCAAAAAAAATTCAGTGTCACTTCAGCAGCTGCTGTTGCTCCTTCAGGTAATGATGAAGACAAAACAATGATATACTGACTGCAAATGTAACAAATCGTTTTCGAATCTTCAATATTCACAATGGTTGACATTTAGATATTGTTAGAGATAATGTATCATTGTTATATTTGGGATCACTCTATCTTGATCACTCTCCTTGTGGGATTTGAAACCACACCCTCAAAGTCTTGTAACACCTCCAGTAATGACCAAACCAGCGGCTCACCGCCTCGCCTATATCGTCTTAGTCCGAGTGTAAGAACTTGTAGGCTACTATTAGGGATAGTGTGACAATGTTACATGTTACAACGTTTACATCGTTCTTACATTTGTATCAAATATTTCGCGACTGGGGCGGTTTTCAAATACAGTTATTTTAGCGTCTTGACCATAGAGTTCTTTTATCTTTCATGTATAAATCATATGACGTAAGTAGCGTTGACCATATATAACACATAAAGCACAGATAAGTATTCTCATTATCATGAATCAGTATTCTCTTACCTAAATTCCATATATGTATATAACATAACAAATAAAGTTTGTAAGAAAACAATCAGCATAATTACATCGCCTTTCTTAAAAGGAACAAATATGACTTAGATATAAAGCTGTTGGTCTCTTATGAAGGATTTTATTGAGAAAAATAAAATATTGTGTTTTCGACATTTTGACCCCAGGTCACTTCAATTCCCTGACAAATATGCACTTGCAAAAACTACGGTTCAGTACAACTTTAATAATAATAATAATAATAATAATAATAATGTTAACGCCTAGTATCCAGTCCAGGACTGCTCAACGGCGATACAATGGCTGTACAATGTATATTATTACCCAGAAGATTCTTTCTAAAGATTTTATTGAAAACAAAAAATAGTTGTCATCAATCAGTATTCACTTACCTCCTTCGACAAGCAAAGCAGTACAAAGGATGACAAGGCATGCTGTCCACATGACTCGGTTCAGCCCCTGGAGTCAAAGATGGACACCGTGAGAATATACACTGCTTACTACTCAGCAACTGTGAGGGTTCATTTAGATGGCTTGTGTTTCAATGCATGTTATTCTGAACCAGGAAGAAAAATGGATCTGTAAAAGGAGTTGTTGGGAATCCAGAGGTATCTCCTTTTATGGTCTTATTTCATCTTCCTGGTATTGAATTACATGCATTACAACACAAGCCGTTTACACAGGGAAGATATATAATTATAACATAAAGGTCAAGCTCTATGAAACAGAATAAGTAGTTGAGAAAGCCGAGCTATCTCTTCCGCAAATGACATTATATGTATAGATTATACTTATCTCAACTCAATTTAAGCGTTTTCTATCACTGTTTTATTTAGACGATTCCTTGTCATAATATCCATACATCACATCAAAAGCAACACATATTGTTAAAGTATGAAGAACACAAAAATTATCTGCATACATTATCAAAATACAAAGTAACACCGGAAAAAAAATTATGAGTAAGTTTGCTCACAAGATTATCATTTTTAGTCTTTAAAGATATAATAAATTGTGAATTTTAGATCTCAATGATTAAATTGATCCTTTTTAAATCCATAGAAAACAATTGATAAAAAATGACGCGCTAATATATCTGTCAAATTCATCACTTTGTACCAAATATCGTTAACTTATGCACCAATATTTTCAAACTTTCCAAAAATATCAATACACAGGCAACTGAGAAATACTCTAGAGAAAGATAGCATTATTTTTATAAGGATGACAAACATACAACACTAAATGATCAAAACCTTAAGGCATCATTGTTCAATATTCATGTTTATGTAAAAAATATTCAAACTTTGTAAATTACTATTTACCTTTAAGTTAGATATAATGATATACATAACAGTATAGAGGTTTATTGTATTTCAGTACAGTACATGAAAGCAGTCAGTTTGTATAGGACAATATCAGATTGCCTAACTTGATTTGAGCATTTTATACAAGTAGACGGCTAGGCGGAGCAACACGTTAGTGTTTGTTGTTGATAACAAGGAAATAAAATGTTGAGTACATGGATGTTCATAATAGTATTATGGTAGATAATATTCTCGAATTTGTGCCTAAAATTAACATATAAACAAAACATGATATTCATCTTCTTCACTTTCTCAGCAAAACGGACATATTACATCAACAGTTTAAAAACATATTTGTATGTAGTTACTTTAAAATTATTTGAACAACATCTGAATTAAGTTAATGTTAATGTTAATGTTAAGTTCTAACAGTTAACAGATTTTACTCAAGTCAAATATCTTTCTGTATTAAGCTGAGTTTTAAATGTACAGTAAGTAGACAGAAGTGTAGAATAGCTTGCATCCTGGCTCCAGTTTATTTAATGTATATCTAATACACGTTGCTGAAATTTTGAAATAAATAACTTGCTATTTCCAACTGTTTGACATAACCAAACAAACCAAAAAAGCCATAGGAAAATATAAACAACCTAACTGCTGTTGCCCAATTTCTATAACATAAATCATCATATATTTTCATCAATAAAATACACGGCTTAACATACCTTTTATTATTCATACTGACTATCTTCAATCAGAAGCTTATAATCCTAAGCTGTCGATTAATAAAAAAAGAATGGCATCCACATTCGCCTAAGACTGTCAAGTTGCTTCTAGAGGTTTTCTTTCAATCGTCCCCCGAACCGTACATCAAACTTGGCTGGAATTTCCTACCAAAAATTACAAAACATGTATTGATATCCACATTTTCGTATCTATGAATCATTCTTTTACAGGGACTTAATGCTTTTTCTGTATGTTTGTCCAATTTTTTTCTACATGAAAAAGTGATACCTAAATATTCCTGATAAGAAACAACCTCCATAGATTTTCCAGCATATACCCAATTTCCCTCCCTGTTTAAAAACAATTATTGTTGTTTTGTCTAGATTTACTGTTAAACCCCATTTAGCACATATTCCTCTAAAATATCTATTTTTCTCTGTAGGCTAACAACTGACATGACAAGCAGAATTACATCATCAGCAAACAAAAGCAAACATATTTCTTCAATATCAGTATCCTCAAAAGTACCCCGTGTGTCAGATTGAACAATAGTTGTAGCTTATTCTTCAATAAACATTAGAAATAGAATGGGAGACAACATACATCCCTGTCTTACACCTCGGGAAGATGAAAATATTTCTGTAAACTGACATGGTGAACATCGCACACAACCTTTTACAATCGAATTCATATTATCCAAACAACTTATGTATTTTATCATGGATGCCTTTCCTCGGTAATTGGAAGTGAAGCTTAGCTTTATCCTCAAAGTCAAGAGCTTTTTCGAAATCTATAAAAAATACAATATATTGATTTATATTGGTCGAGGAAGGTGGTCACCGACAATGATCAAATCTTATGTTGACCGCGGGAAACGTCACGCGAGGTCAACATAACACTCAAATGACCTGGAGCTAAGAATAGATCGCCACCACGAGGAGCGCCGTAAAGAGTTGCTTCCACAAAAACTTAAAATAATTGAATAGTTTTAAAAAAATAACTGAAACTTTCATAAATCATATAATAAAACAGTTGTTGACTTCAGTTATCGGTGAATCAAATGGTTTATTGACCTCTGAAACTTATCGCCTCGGTGAACATAGCTGTTCCGAGGTCAATAAACCATTGGATTCACTTCAACTGAAGTCAATAATTGTATAATGCTACATTTCATTATCTTCAAAACGACTACTTAATTACGTTTGACACAATTACCCGGTTTTTGATCACAATCGCTATGTCATTCCTTCCTTTTGCAACTCTACGACGCCTTGATATGGTAATTTCCTGAAAATGTATATACATCCCGATCAGATGACACTATTGGTTAAGTTTAGCATATATGATACCGGACAACTTATGAAGTGGCTCTTTCATGATGTCAATGACGCATAAGTATGGATAGAGCCTTGGTATATTTCTGTTGTATACAATCTTGATCAATGCATGAAGATGGTCCTGAAATGACGTGCCTTTCATGAAACCAAGTAGTTAAGCTGTTCTTGTTCTAGTCGATTTCTTACTCTTGTGTTTAAAATGTTTCATATTGAACTAAAAGAAGGCTTATTCCTTTCTAGTTGGGAATCTTAGATCATTTAACTTATGTATCGGTGTTATTACTATCGCTATAACCTAAACAAGGTATCGGTCATACCCTTAGATATTAATACAATTAGTATTCCCAAACACTTCAGTTGTAAAAAAACTCCTTGTTTTATCTAATTTCCTGGATGGCTCATGTGACTTCAAGCTTTGAGAACAAATTATTTACCTTTAAATGATTCATTAGTAGGTTCACAGGATTTTTAAGTGAATTGTAATTTCGGCATTGGAATCATCTACCGGTAGTTCTTGTGTCGCTGAAATCTTTCCTCAATCTTTTCATGAAGAAGTATGATCTGAAGTAGCATTGCCACTGCCATTGCCACTAATAAGCTAGGAATTGAATTTGCGATGATAGCCTTGAAATGAAAGGGAGCCTCATTAGCCTGGGATGCGGAACAACTGTGTGCCCTACTCCTTGGTAAGGCAGAGTAAACACAAGACCAAGGTATCTTTATTTATTAACCACCTCGATGATTTTACCTTTGTTGTACAACCTTTCATACAGAGGACCACATCGCCGTAATTTTGGATTGCTTAAGTTTATTTTCATTCCTTTTTCATCGCAGAACTTTACAAATACTTTAATTGTCTGCGTAGCTGAACAACAGAATCACTAACACTAGACACACCATCAGCAACTGCATTTGGACTATCTTGAGATATGAAAATACAATTGCAACCGTTTTTCTCAATCATTCAGGATAACTGAATAATGAAAATAATTAATATTATAGGGCTCAAAATCCAGCTTTGCCTTGTTTCAATATTACACTGGAACATTTTTTTATCCCCTTTGATGTTCCAACACAAGATGAAAGAGCAGAATAAATTGAAATAAGAAATCTTAAAAAATAGCCATTAACACCTATATCACATAGCCTCTTAAGCACGACGCTTATGCTTATGCAATTAAAAGCCTTGCTAAAATCAATGAACATACAATAAAACATGCTTTTTTTAGATATTTTTCTGAATCATCCCTTTCAAAGAAAATATTTGATGAATCACTTGAATCTTTTGGCCTGAACCCAGCTTGAAAACCATTCATCTTATCATTATATGTTTTCAACCTCTAATAATAATAATAATAATAATAATAAATTTAAACCTTACCACTTGTAGTTGAACAATTGTGATTGAATTGTATTTGTAGTTAATTGAAATTACTGATGTTTTATATATAAATGTATTGATAAGTGAATGAATGGAGTAATACTTATCTTTTTGGTTTGAAATACTTAGTCCGTTATTTGTCGTTGTTTCCAGCGATGTTATCTTCGCAATGTGCGTTTTTTCTTTCTTGAAGGTCGTCTGATTGGTATTGTACCTATGCAAAGTGCAGGGTAGAATACCTGTCCTCCCCACTGAACCCGATTCAGAACCAGGCAGTGAGGGTTTTGAGGGTTGGCAATCTAAATAAATTTAGATCAACAGGTTTAATATTTGGTCATACTGTTGATCTAATATTGACCAGTGTAAGAGGTCGTCCCGGTGACCTTTCGTATGCAAATAACGAATTCGCGATTTGATCAATCAAATTCGACGTTACAAACAGTTCATAGTCGCTCATTCAATGTGTGAACCGAAGAAATATGTGATAGCTAATGGTCTGTTCTCAATAACGGTGTGCATTGTGAAAAATAGATCTAGTTTTTGATACTGATAATAAAAATTTCAGTAGGTTGGTTTTTTTTTGGTTGTATGAAACATTTTTAGATTTATGATTGACAAAAAATCACTATTTTTTAAATTATTTGGATAGAAACGAAAGAAATTAGTACAAACGAGTTTGATAAAAAATAGGAGTTACCTCCCCTTGCATGAGGATTTTCGTAAATATTGACATTTATCATGCTCTTACTTTATTATTATTATTCGCCACATTAGTATCTGTGCGATGTGCAATTATCATTTGTCATTGACAACTAGCAAATACGCTAATCATTGTAAAATGAAAAAATATAATCTATTAATACATCCAAGCAATCGGATTGTTCATCGAAATGGTTGATCTGCTCCGCTCCGAATGACAGAGCTCCGAACATCATCCACTTCAAAAGATGTGCTGCTGAGTTTTTTAAACTTCCAGCGAGCTAGGGCAACTTTTCTGATTGGCCGAGAGGCTGATTTCAGAGGTCAGCGGGATGACCCGCCTTACGGGCCAATCTTAGATCAACATGTATGACCAAATATAAAACCTGTTGATCTAAATTTATTTAGATTGGAGGGTTGGTACTGAGAAAATTACCAGTTATACTTTAGTAAAGCGCCGGGGGTAGCCACACCGTGCACGTTTAATGAAGAGTTTTAACCATTTTGCCCTGTGCCCAAGTCCTACCAGTTATCCCAAATATGGTAGTAATAAATATTATGTTAGGTGATAGGTGGAAATCTCCCGTTGGGAGCCTACATGCCTGTTTGTATAGGCTTGCGCGAGTGGGCCCGAGATAATGTATCTCGTGAACCCATCTCATCAACCATCTCTGGTCCCAGGTCGCCATGATCACACTTACCAGTCGAAGGAGGTTTAAGAGATCAGTCTCGCTTGTATAGGGTCCTTCTGGGAGTTTTACCCGTGGGGTGGTTGTTTGGGTTTGGTGACCCTTAAATTGGGTAGAGGATGTGGGGTGGGTAGGTAAGGGTTAGGAGTTTGCGTGTAAGGCTAGGTGGTTAATTATAATGTTTTATATAATTTAGTTTGTAGTAGGAATACTCACTGTGTATAACCGTACACCGGAACTAGCGAGGTGTACGGCGGAGAAATGTTGCTAGCGAGGAGCCGAAATCGAAAGTTAGGTAATATTTTACTTCATAACTTTAGAATAATCAACATCATGTGGTAATTTTAGCACACATACTTAGTAAAATGTATGTGCTTGTCATTCTGTATCCAAGAGACAGTAACAATGACAGTTGCGAGTAATACTGTTGTTAGTAACATATTTGCTATCTCTGACTATGAACAGGATATGACATTAAATAGTTATGTCTCGGAAAGCTATTGACATGATAATAACATAGAAAAGGTTGATGAAACGGCGATGATTGCTTTTTAAGTGATCCCGTTTGCGATCACGCTCCTCGCTAGCAACATTTCTCCGCCGTACACCTTGCTATTTCCGGTGTACGGTTATGCACAGTGATACTGAAAGGTACTGGTAATTTTTGGTATTGGCTAACAGTTTTTGTGGGTTGTTAGCGCTTACATTTTCCAGGAGTTGTCCCTTGTCTGTTTGGTATTTATCACATTGTGATGTATGGTGTCTTCGACATTACATTGATTGCATAGATTATTTCGTGCTTTCCCTATTTTGTGAAGATAAACCCCGTTGCAAACATTATTGAGTCTTAGTCTAGTTATGGGTACACCAACCCTTCTAAAGTTGTGGAAGTTTTAAACCTTTTTAAGTTTTGTAGGTTGTACTTGATAGTACTGGGTATGTCCCCAGTTGCCTTTAAAGTTTGTGTTGTATTCATCCGTTGTAATTGATTTGACATTGATTTTTAATTTCTTTTTTAGTAAATGGTATGTTGACATTATTGCTGTTTTGCTGCTCGGTCGGCTCTTTCGTTGCCTGTTAGGCCTATTTTGGATGGCACCCATATGAATCTAACATTGTTGTTATCCTGAGTTAGATTATTATGCCCCTGGTAAATTTGATGTAGAAGTTCATGACTATTTGTTTCGTTTTGTTTTGTATAGCTTGCAGTGAGCTGAGTAAATCTGAAAATATAGCAATATTTCTGTGTTTGTAGCCTTTGCTGATAATGAGAGCTTGTCGAGTAACTACAATTTCAGCTGTGAAGATAGAGGTTTTGTCTGGTAGTTTGAGGGATATATCTTCATTACCTGTGTGAGTGAAGGCTATCCCAGAGCCTACTCTTCCTTTTTCATCTTTAGAACAGTCAGTAAAGATTTGAATGTCATCAGTTTGATTGTAGTTTTTGTTTTATATAGATTTGAGTGTTACTGAGGTCGCTGAGGTTTGGGATTATTTTTGTCTATGAGGTCTTTCAATTTGATATCAACTTGGATATCGGGGATGTCTGGAGGTTTTAGGATATGCTTGGTATATGGGTCAGAAATAACGTCTATTGTATCAATGTCATATTTGTCTATGTTTTTTCATGGTAATACCAAATGGTGTTGGTATATTTTTTTACTCTTTTAGTACTTATTTGCTTTTCTCGAGTGATAATATTTTGTAAACATGGCTTATGTTCTGATCTCGTTGTTGGGTTGGAGTTTAACGTCTTCTGTCACCATAAGGTGATGTCGCCGATGTAAGTTTTGATCTCCTTGCAATAACCGTATATATCCTCTATATAAGGGTCAGGTTATTAGCATCTTCTCACAGCACAGTGCTTTGATAGTGGTAATTGGAAGGTTTCAAAAGCTGGCGGTTGGTGAATACACATATCTACAGATATTAGGTTTTAGAACTAATGTCATAACAAGCACACAGCTCATATTAGCATTACGGTTCTCATGTCACTGTGCATTAACATCCTGTTACTGTATTTCAACATCACATCGAAATGAATTCAATCTCTTTTGATTCCTCATCAATCGGGAAGAATCTAGAATTAACTATGATTTAATTGCATAAAACATCAAACACTTTAAAGTCAAACAGGTTTCTTTGGTAACTCATATTAATGCACATGTCAATAAACTACATATGGACTACACAAAGAAAGGGGCAGATGGTTGAGGCGTACCAGAAAATGTCTCTGAATACTATACATATTCACAGCCGTCTGTCTCCTGATGAAACCACAAAGCAATCAGAACGTTATGGTATTTTACAAGACTAGAAAGTTTCATTCATCCCGTCTCGGGAGATAGTGTCGCCAGAGCAGGCAAGTACGCCTTTAGAAATATGCTGCAATATTGTTCAATACATTGCATTGTTTTTGGGGGATTATATTCAATATAAATTTAGACAGTTTAGGAAACTATAATTTGTCCTTACTTCAAAGCATGCAGGTTTCTAAAGTATTCTGATCCAATGATTTATTTACCTTTCTTGATAGTTGAAACATCAATATTTAATATTATTCATTTAAAATTGAAGTTATTTATTGTAGAATAAATGCAGACCTTTTACACACCCAATAATATAACAGCATAACTTAATTAGTTCTCTTTCACGAGATTAATACTCTATAAATATTTTAGAATAAATCTACTGAATAACACTCTTAAAAATAGTGATTAATAAAATTGATTTTCTAAAAGAAAGCTGGCTCTGTGGGAGAACAGTAAAGTTAGAGAAACATGAGGGGAGCTAGCTAGTGTTTCCTTATCATAATCTTTACTTTCATATAAAAAAAACTATATTTCGAAAACCATTACCTATGAATATTAGCTGTTTGAGTGGCATTCTAGAGGTTGATGGTATAAGGAAGACATGAGTAATTCTATGGATGAACAACTTTTTTATTTGACAGTTGCTACGTATCGGTATTGATTCTTATACCGTTTTCAAATAAATGGTGACAAACCAGGAGTACAACAATTTATACAGTTTGGTCTGATAATGAGAAAACAATAACAGTAACAACAGAATAAGGGTACAATTTAATCAGAGGATAAATTACATGAAGTTAAAACATAGGATGAGTAGGATACAAGTTTGTGAGTGAATTGATTAGGCAGAGATGGTTTGGGAAGATTAGCGAAGCCATTTTCGTTGAGAAGATTAATTATGGGCGGATGAGATGGTTGTAAGCTGATGGGATGTAATAGCCTTGATCTCTGTTCATAGACGGACGGAAACAAAACATCTGTAAAGCTTCGGCTAAACGGCGTTGAGAGTAATCATAGACTTACTCTGGTCCTCCTTATGAATATTAGATCTCATCTCACAAAGTAGAAATAACCCGGCAAATGATTCGAGAAAACTCAAGGAAACCCTGCAAGCAGAATAACACTTCGGGTTGTGTACCCTAAGGACATTGTAATAAGGCATGGATCCTGTACCTTTGTTTGTTGATAATAACTCTTTTTTTAAATTAATATTTGGAAATGCTAATAGCTTGTAAATACTAACGAATGTTGCTTCCTGGTGTTGGAGTGGAGTAAGCCCCCGCGGCTTCACAAGACTGACTGTGAAAAAGCTTCAGTTACTTCATCAAGACCAATCTCTACCGCTAAATCATCCGATTTATTCACGTAAATATGACCACTTCAGTTATAAGGGTCATTCTTCAGATTAAAATCACTGTTGTCATATATTGCGTCTAACGACACTGGATTGAGAAGATTATACCAACTATACCTGTACTGTTTGAATTATTTGAAGTTTTGTAAAAGAGGAGAGATTGTTTTCCAATAAGTATATTCAAAATACATTCATGGTCAAAATATATGCCCCATGAGTACGGAGAAGAATATCGGATGATATTGAAGGGTCTACTTTATATATGAAAACAAAAATCGTTGATGTCTAAACTTAACTGGCAGAAAAAAAAGTACATACTTCAGTTTATTTTATCATATGTGAGATATTCAATTACAAACATTTCGCGTTTGATGCCACATTCTGAAACTGATATTGACAATAGTAAATTCGTTGTTCAAAGAATGATTTAAGCGGGTTTTTAAAAATTTGTTTTCATGTTTTATATTGATGAATTGTTCAAAAAGTAATTTTGACATAACGGTAACTTTCATAAAAAGGGAAACATTTTCGAAAATCAAAAGGTGCACTTTTGTACATATTGACAACATCTTTAACATGACAGGGGTCATGAATGTAAAAATTCTATTTCTTACCCATGCAAACATTGAACAAAACATAAACCAGACACCAAAATTGTATTCAAACTACCGCAAATATGTGTTATTATTAACGTACCATGATTTCATAATCACTTGTCTCGTAAATCAGATAATAAACGAACTTAAGCAAACTGTTGTGTTTACCTCATTTTAGCCACTCCCTAAGGGATCCCTGAAAGTTGCAGAAACACAACGTTTTCGGTAATCACCTCTGAATGGACTTTTGATGCTGGAGGTAACAGTTGAGTGTCACCAATTGAGTTGGAAGAAAGTGTACACAAGTGTTGCTTGTGATCTTTCAACAGAATAACTTTCAAAGGATGTTTAGGTAAGTGTCCAAGTCACTCTCCATTTCTAAAATATAACGGAGCCTCATTTTTTTTTAGGAAGGGAGAATTACGAGGATATTTACCGATTTAAATTACACTCAACTTAATGCCTACTCAAAATCATAACTTGAAATAAATAAAAGTATCATGAACATACAATTATCAGTGAACATTTTAAAATATATAATTATCAAAAAACGTGCTACTGCCCCTTTATTTTTTTGCATTGTTCTCTACCTGGGTGTTTTCCATTATAATCATTGATCAGCAGAACAAAAACAATTGCAAATGATATGATAGGGATTTTAAAGACTTCAAAGAATTATACAGACTGAATTCATACTAAGTTGAAGATGATAGATAGGCATTCATTATTAAAAGGTCAGTAGCACGTTTATTGACGATCTTATATTTTAATTTGTTCACTGAGTAGTGTACGTTAATGCTAAATGTATTATTTTGACAGTGTCAAAAATCTCATTACATAAACCAATCATCCATACTTAGAGAACATTTATGCATATACTTCATGTGCATAGTCTAATTCAAACTAGGATCTCAGAAGCTTTTCTCTTTCTTTATTTAAAGGGGCAGTAGCACGGGGTATTTTTTAATTTAATATTTTCACTTAATATTGCACGTTAATGCTAAATGCATTAAAATGATATTGTCAAAAATCTCATTACATAAACCAATCATCCATAGTCAGAGAACAACTTATGAAGATTTACATAAAGTCAAATGACTGTCATTTTTGTGTGACCACATAAAGACTTGAAAACGCGTTTCATTAACCTTCTTGATATGCGTTTCTTTTGGTGTTCATATAAGCTCCAATTTACACGTGATGATAAAAGTAACATATGTGACATAATGAACTTCAAAATGAAACGTGTGACTGTTGACATTGTTGAGCATCAGGTAAAAAACAACACAACTTTTTACAGGTTTCTTTCAAATTCTTTGTACATTAAACATTAAACAGGCAAAAATGTGACTCTGTCCAATTGAATATCTCCTTCCACATTTATGGTGTAAGGGTGTTCGGCAGGTGTCAGGTCCTCTGAATGACCCTAGTAGGTCCCGTTGACGTAGACCTGTTTGTAAAAATACTTACATGACAACAAGTTACTGATACATAGAATGTTCCAAAGTGTCTTTTGAGAACGGTTGTTGAATTTGTTCATATCACAAGACACAAAATGTAATTTCTTCAAGCACAAATCCTTCTTCAACAGCTAATTGAAATGATAGAAATATGTCAATGATACTTCCAATGGGCTATCTAAACAGTGATTTACAACAATACGACATGCAGAATTGTTTCGACTTTAACATTATAACTCTATTAAACTGTCATCGTGTCACTGAGGGCTATGTAACTTTGAGGTAATTAACTAATGGTTCAAATGCTTATTTGGTGAGTAACTTGGTGACAAACGTCTTAATATCAATATAATTTTCTAACATAACTTCTTTATCTGCACAGATAATGTCCTAAAGAGCAACACTATTTGTATGATAAGCTATGTGGCTCGTTCATATAAATGAATATACGAGGGGATATATAAAAATCAACTATCACAAAGAATGTAGTGGTGAATACGGAGCAATGGTCACATAAATGATCCTTGTCTTGTTCCTTGGTCAACAATAGTTATTTTTGCGACAGCCAGTTGTATGTCTGTTGGCCATTAGTACAGTACCCCCTATTATGGAGAAACTTGAGGAGTGCAGTGTAATTAAGTCTTTACATTTGAAGGACTATACTGCAGGTCAAATTCATGATGAGATGAAATGTGTTTATGACAATGAGAGCCCATCCTATGACGCTGTTGTGAGATGGAAAATGAATTTCCTAACAGGTCACATGTCCCTTGAAGAAGCCAATAATTCATGAAACAGGTTTGAGTTATGGCAGTGCATTGAACATGCTCCATAACCAGTTACATATGCCGAAAGTGTCATCACGCTGGGTTATTCGCTTACTGACTCCATTGCAAAAACAGAAACGAAAGATGTCACGGCAGGCATTGGAGTGCTTTTGGAACAAGACGAAGAAGATTTCTTCAAACGTCTTCTTACCATGGATGAATGCTGGGTCTATCAGTATGATCCTGAGACAAAAGAGATGATCAAAGAGTGGAAGCATGCTACGTTGTCATCCCCAAAAGGCCAAGGTGCAAAAGTCTGAGGGAAAGGTCTTGGTGTGTGTTTTTTGGATTGTCGTGGAGTCATCTTGACGGATTATCTAGCTAAGGGTCCAACTATTACTGGAGCTTATTACTGCAACCTGCTGAGCACGTTACGACCAGACCGTTGTGGAGAGGAAAGCCCTGATACATATTTTTACTTTGTTTTCCTCGAGGGACGGTCGATTTTAATCAGACTGTTCCCGGAGTAAGACAATGAGTCCAAGATATTAGTTTCCTCGCAAAACATTAACTCAGCTCAACTTCGATTCATTTGATCAACAAGCGAAATGCTCTGGAGCAAATAGGGAGACAGCTACCTAGCTGATTGTAAAATCTCACTCTGCATGATGGTCCTTACCTCGTATTTTCCGTTCTGCCGTACAATTTCAAGCATCAATTTCACACATGGAGCGAATGGTGCTGGTATGTCAAATTCCCTCTCCCAGACCCCCGCCGTTTCCTTAAGTAGCAGAAACTTCTCAATCCAGGTAAAGTACCTTAGTCTAATATCAGCTTGAATAATTAGGTTGGTGGTCTTAACTTCAATGTTTGTCCTGAAAAATATTAATTTATAATATTTAACAAGTTTCTCCTTTTGATCATCAATTATTGAAAATGAGATCATGATCATGAGATAAGGAATACTTATTTTTATTTTTAGGGTTCAATCGCGAAGTTAAACAGTTTTATTTGTATTTAGAGTGATTAAGTTATGAAGGGGCAATAACACGTTTTCGGAAAAGTTTATATTTTAGCTTTTTTACTGATAATTGTATGTAAATGCTATTTGTAGTATTTTGATAGTGTCATAATCTTATTTCACAAACCAATCATCAATGGCCAGAGAATAATTCACACAAAGTCCATTGGCGACCATTTTTTTTAACACCTTTAATTCATTTTGTGTAAGAAAAAGCAATCGCATGGCTGAAAATTATTTAATTGATATATTACCTCGTCATTTAGTCACAATACATTGTCTTTCAATTGGAGCCATTTATTTTCATTTATTGACATCACCTTATATTCCCCCTAAAAGTGGGCTACTTGCCCTTTAAAGCTTTTATTAAACAACTTAATGATAATCATTGTCTTTATCAGATTAGATTTTTATGATTTTACCTGCCATGGATTGTTGGTATCCTTCATATCTGACTTTGTATCCTTCAGTCATTGGACAAGAGGTTGATTCCGTAAAGGTTATGGTCTGAAATAATTGAAGTATCTTTTAAGATCATAATATTTTGTATCATAAATATTTTTGTCGTATTTGAAAGAAGATTATATTGAAAATCAAGTTAACACAGAAAAGTTTTCCTTTTGGTTTCAGAACACGTTTTGAAAAACGTTCTACAAAGTAATTTTGTGGAGTTTTTTAAGGTTTCGAAACGTTGTCAAGAAGAAATCAAACAAAGTTTGAGACCCCATGTTGGTCACGAGTAAATGAGAAAATTGAATATAAACAGGACAGATTTCCTTTCAAATTCAACATCCATATTGAGATTTCTGATTTGTATTTTCAATGACGTCTTTTCACTAAAGGTGTTACCGTTTTGACAAATAAGTCAATATCAACATGATACACGTGACGTAAGCATGGCATGGATATGCCGGGTATTAAAATTTGCATACTGGTCATGGGAATTACAGTTTTTTCTAGTTAAACAATGGAATTGGAGTGAGGTAGAGTAAGATTATGTTAAAGAGCTTATGATTGTTGTGAGATTAAGAATAAGGTTTGTTGTTTCTATGACATTCAGAGTTGCTGTCCGAGTCATACCTAAAGAGTTCGAGTTCATTCACTTACAGGATTGTGCCAGACTGCTCTGTTACAAGCTCCATCGAGTCCCTCCCAGGTTCCGAGCGAGGAGCACGTGTGAGTTGAGCTTGTTCCACAGAAGAGGAAATCAGACTGACAGGTGTATTGAGTGACAGCTCTTCGTATTGTCCAGTAGAAGACTTGTCAGCATTGGCCAGATCAGGAGCAGGACCACATCCTAGGTGCTCATCTATGGGCACAAATGAAACTTTATTCACGTTACTCATGAGAAAAACTTGCTATGGTTTTGATGGTACAGTTATTCAAAAGGCGATTCTATTCCTAAGGAAGACAAGAGTAATTCTATGGATGAACAACTTCTTTATTGGATGGTGGCGACGTTTCGGTATAGATTATACAGCAATTTATACAGTTTGGTATGATAATGAGAAAATAATATCAATACCATAAACGGCTGAATCCGTTTGTCGTCGCTTGCAACTATATTTTCATTTTCTCTTGCTGGGCAAAAGGTTTCAAAGGCGGTTCATGTTCTCATTAAGATGCCTTTACTACTTTTCTATGCGACAAATGTGGAAGATTGTCAGATCTATTCACCAATATTCTTTGTATGACCTTTGTGAAAAATGATTCAATATGAACACTGTCCATTGTCGAAAAGGTTATTGAATGTTTCTACTTCAAGATATACTTAATTAGAATAATGGTGAGAGGTACAACACATTTTTTAAGGCATTACAGATATTAGATAAATAGAATAGAGACATTAAAGAACCCACTAGCAAGCACAAACCATTTGGTCCATAAGAAATTCAACAATTCTGCTTCAGGTCGAAACTATCAAACACCTTGCATTAGGATTAAGAGAGCCGAAAACTCTTTTATGCCATATGATTTTGAGTAATGAGATTAATATGTTCTCTAGTTACTTTGTAGACGATATGAATTAATGAAGTTGGCTCTACAACACTAACAAAGATGATATTTACAAAACTTTACAAACCTTTTCAAACATTTACAAAATAATAAATATCTTGTAAAATAAGTACTTTAATAGATATTAATCCTTTGTAAATATCTTGTAAAGAACTTATTTTCACGCAGTGAGGGGGAAAGGTTTAACAAAAACACTTGAATTGTTTCAGCTTTATCTTGACTGTCTTGGTAGAGAGTTTCTTCATGTTTTATGCCGGTTTCTCCCACTTTGTCTTCTCTTTTTGATTTGATATATTTCCAGAATATCTGATTACTGCCTTTTTTTCAAGATTTTTCAAGAATGTCATTTAGATATTTCCAGTCTGACGATTTTCTGCGTCCATGTTTTATGTTGTCTATATTTATCAATGTCACTTTTATTTTTTGAGTGTTTAGCAATATTAAGAACATGTAGTCTGTGTTTTTTCTTAAGAGTTTCTTAAGTTCAGTGTCCATCCAAGGAAGGTTGTGTCTGTTTGAAGTCATTTTAGCTGCAATAGTAGAGTTCATGATTTTGTCCATTTTTAAACTTTATCCATTTATCGTTTGCTGAAGTCTCACTTCCTATTATTGATTGGATAGAAGGGCTGTTTTTATTTTAATTTCCGGCCAGTCTGCCTGTTAATAAATGTATTTTTACTCTGTTTAGGTTTGTTATAGTTAGGTTTTACGTCTGAGTAAATTAGGACCATGCAATGATCAGATAAACCAGGGATAGTGTCACAGGATTTAACTAAGCTAGGATGTGTCGTGAAATATAAGTCCAAAATGTTGGCCTTTCTAGTAGGTTGATGTTGAACTTGGTCCAGGCTGTTTAATTCATTCACTAGATAATTGTAAATTTAATTTAATTTGGTAGTGTTTCAGTTTCGAAAATGTGTAATGAACCTATTCATAATTGCGAGATAATTATTTTCATTTGCACTCACCCGGGGCCAATGAGAGATGTCAGTGAGGAAGAACTCTTGGTCAGTGTGAACATCCCTACAGGTTATATCTATGTACAAAGACAACAGATTTCTACGCTCACCCGGGGCCACTGAGAGATCTCAGTATGGAAGAACTCTGGGTCAATGTGAAATTCACTATAGCTTATATATATGTACAAAGACAACAGGTTTCTACACTCACCCGCGGCCACTGACTGAGATGTCAGTGAGGAAGAACTCTTGGTCAGTGTGAACATAACTATAGGTTATATATATGTACAAAGACAACAGGTTTCTACACTCACCCTGGGCCATTGACAGATGTCAGTGAGGAAGAACTCTGGGTCAATGTGAACATCCCTATAGGTTATATATATGTACAAAGACAACAGGTTTCTACACTCACCCTGGGCCACTGACAGATGTCAGTGAGGAAGAACTCTGGGTCAATGTGAACATCCCTATAGGTTATATATATGTACAAATACAACAAGTTTCTACACTCACCCGGGGCCACTGACTGAGATGTCAGTGAGGAAGAACTCTGGGTCAGTGTTAACATCCCTATAGGTAATATATATATGTACAAAGGAAACAAGTTTCTACACTCACCCGGGGCCACTGACTGAGATGTCAGTGAGGAAGAACTCTGGGTCAGTGTGAACATCCCTATAGGTAATATATATATGTACAAAGAAAACAAGTTTCTACACTCACCCGGGGCCACTGACAGAGATGTCAGTGAGGAAGAACTCTGGGTCGGTGTGAACATCACTATAGGTTATATATATGTACAAATACAACAAGTTTCTACACTCACCCGGGGTCACAGAGAAGTGTCAGTGAGAAAGAACTCTGGGTCGGTGTGAATATCACTATAGGTTATATATATGTGTACAAATACAACAAGTTTCTACACTCACCCGGGGCCACTGACAGAGATGTCAGTGAGGAAGAACTCTGGGTCGGTGTGAATATCACTATAGGTTATATATATATATGTACAAATACAACACGTTTCTACGATCACCCGGGGCCACAGAGAGATGTCAGTGCACTGTCCTGAGAGGCGAGGTGACACGTGCCAGTCTCTTTCTGGTAGGACACGGATATACACGTGGAGACTTTCAGAGTGTGAGACACGCACGTGTAGAGATCTAGAGAGACACTGTCCACCATCTTGAACACGCTGGAGATCATCCTCTTCCCGTCCTGTGTGACCGAGTCCAGATTTTCACAGCTTGCCGAAATTCCATATACATATATACTTACGAAAATTAGAAAAACCTTTATGAACAATTTGACATTCATCTTGTTTTCAACTTATTCCAGTTAAGTCTTCACAATTTGCACATGCGTTGTGTTTGTTAAGGTAAATCCATGTTTTTGCGATAGTAGTTCACCTTGATTATTTAAAACAAATTCACAAAAATACGAAGTCCAGTACAACACAAACAATATCCGCAGCTCTGAAAAGCCTCTCAACAGACTGTCAATAATTTCATCTTTGGTGTCCAACATAGTTTTATTGATTTAGTCTTCTGTGGGTTTTGACTCTTGGGAATGCGATATGCACTCAATAGCTGGAGGTTCAAACAGAACTAATATGTGGTGAATGATATAGCATAGCTGGAGATCTCTAGAAATTAACTCATCAATACTTAAAGCCATTGTATTATCCCATGCCATTTCTTTAACAAACTAATTTTCCATTAATTAATTTTATCTATAAACGTGTTCTTTAAGCATTATGGCATGGCGTTTGATCCTATAACAAAATTACCCCCTTACCGCTTCAACAAGCAAGGTAAAAAATCCGAGAAACTTGGATTTTTTTTATCAGAAAATCAATGGTTTGTCAAAAGCAATAGCCAGTTAAGAGTACAGGGAAAATGCATAATTCCACGGTAAGAAAATGAAATTTAGCAAGGCTGTACGCAATACAATACAAGCTTTTGTTCTGGTTTTGTCATTTTAGCAACTCTTGATTGTCATCTTTCTGGCAATGAATGGAAAAGGTAAAAAGTCTCTTTAAACAAAGTGCTCACCAATCCTTACCGCATTGCGGCAACCTGTCGTTGAAACTGCTAGTATTATTGCTGGGAGAAAGCACGCAACACTAATGTGGATATGTATTGCAGTGAACCCTGTGAGCTTTGGCTGGAAATAGCGAACCATGGCACCCAAACCCTACCGTTTGTAGAACAGTTCTCTACAATTCTCTACTGCAGATAATGTTCAAAAAATAACTCATCATATAAGTCACTTTGTATAAGAACACCAAATAAGATTTCATCATACACTTCGGGAAAATAATGCGTGATGCACAACAATAAAGTTCAGAGTTCTTTTGAAAGAGGAACACACTACACTGTATTCTGAAGACAAAGAAAATTATGGGAGAACATTGGAATACCTATTTGTTACAGACAAGAAAAAACTTTAGGCTTTAGGGAGATGTCAAATAAAAGTTGTCAAACAACTCTTGGCACATTTAAAGACATTCTGAATGACATCAAAGCTTTCTGTCACGAGAAAGACAAGGAAGGAAACGGGCATGTAGTATCTCAGCCAACAACCGCGAAGCCATATCCGTAGTGTTTCCTTTCCTAAACACTTGGATTTCCGAAAGAGTATTGCGTCTGAAGTGGTAATTTGGTAGAATGAAATAGATGCCAAGGAGAGATCTGTTTGTACAAAGATGAACAACCTTTTATGTGGTCTTCATCTGCTTGTTGGCATGGCAGTTATAAAAGAAGATGTGAGGGGAGGAAATTTGGGCTTAAACGCTACTTTTTCTTATTATGCTACTGCCTAGTATTATTTCAGGTAAAAAGCCCGCTAATATGCAATTTTTTCCATTTTTATTAACGTTATTGCATTCGGGTGAGCATCGGTTGGAACTAGCAAAGCAAGGTTGGTACTGCACTGAAGTTCTGTGAACCATTGCCTTAACAGTTCACTACTGCAGACAAAGTTGTCAGCAATGTGCTTGATTCGAACTCAGGACCCGCTAACCACTGTGCTTTCCCGCCTCTTGCATCAGAAGAAACCCTCTTGAGTTTGAGAGAACCTTTCTGGATGAGAAGCTTGAAGTACCTCAAAGTATCCTGGACTTCAGATAGTGTTGTTTTCAGTCTGCCATGGAAACCTACCTTGAATATGAAGTACAGGTATATAAGTATATATCCAGGTCTCGCATGACATTGATGTGAACTAATTTGTGACAGATGTGAGAGCTCTAGGTATTGTTTTAAGTTTGTCACAGGGCCATAGTTAAAGCAGTTGGAAAGCAGGGACCACCTTTTTGATAAGGAGAATCTAGGAAGGCGGTGTTGAAAGCAGGGGCCACCTTTTTGATAAAGAGAATCTAGGAAGGCGGTGTTGAAAGCAAGCAGCATTCAGGAAAACACTGTGAGGAAATGATAGGCAAAGATTAGAACAGCAGTGGAAAATAAGAACGGAGCTTCAGTAAAAGGAAGGAAAAAGAATCAAGAAGGCAGAAGATCTAACAAATGATATGTGCTGTTATGGCAGAGTGTTGAACAGATTAAAGCACTTAAAATGAAACTTGTACTTAAACTCTCACCAACGGACTGAGTTATGGAACAGAGCTATCCAGATCTCAAAATATTTAACCTCTCCAAAAGAACTGAATCTGGAAAATATGTAAAACATTCCATTGAAGACCTCTCGAAAACCCTCACATGTTTTATTATAAACTCAATAGAGCACCAGGAGGGTGTTGGCAAACACAAAGCATACTTTCAAAGATGATACGAAGGGGTCGGGGAGGATAATACGAAGGGGTCGGGGAGGATAGTGATAACCCAAACAACTCTACAATCTGAGACAAATATTATTATGTGGGCTGCAATATCATTTGTTAGGAATCAAATTTACACAAAACTTGGCTGACTTATGGGTGATTAATACCAGAAAAAGACTCGAGGAAATAAACAGACTATTGGCAGTATGGAGAAAAAGAAATCTAACATTAATAGGAAAAATTACAGTCATAAAGAAATTAGCCCTTTCAAAATTAGTACATATTTTCAGCGCATTGCCAAATCCTCCAGAAGATTTTATTAAATCTTTGGAACTAATATTTTTTAATTTTATCTGGGATGATAAAAGAGATAAGATAAAAAGAAGCACAATGAAAAGATTAAAGACTGAAGGAGGATTAGGTATGGTTGATATAAAAACATTTATCTATGCTCTGAAATTATCTACTCTTCGATTGTATTGTAAAAAATCACTTGAGATTAATCCAAGTGATATTCCTTACAATGATTTTCTCAAATATGGAGCAAATGTTGAGAAATTATTTAATATTAAAAACCCTTTTTGGAAAGATGTTTTAACAGCTTGGAATACATTTTGTAAACAATTGAATGTTAAGAGGAACAATATTGACAATATCCTTGCAGAGCCGTTATGGCTTAATCATAATTTCAAGAATCCTCACCATATTATTAAGCACTGGGCCAATATGAGCATTTTGACCATCAAAGACCTTTGTAATGAACATGGTTTCATGTCTTTTGATGAGTTAAAGACAAGATACCAAATAAGAGGAACAATACTTGATTATAATTATCTTCTTCACATCTTACCTGAAAATTGGAAATATGTTATCAAACAAAAAAGAAATATATCTTGTTATAATTTGTTTATCAATGTTTACCAAAGAAATTTGTTGAAAAATGGGAACAATCATTTAATGACTGTGAATTTGACTGGCACAATACATTTAATTTCTATAGACATGGCCTCAAAGATGTTAAACTTCTTGATTTTCAATACAGATTTTTACAAAAAGTAATATATACAAAAAAAGAACTGTTGAAAATGAATCTCATTGACAATGAGTTATGTAGTTTTTGCAATGCTGTTTCTGAGAGTATTTGTCATGTTTACTGGGACTGTTGCGAAACCATGAAGTTTTGGAGAGAACTTGAACTTTGGATTAATAATTACTTCCCGCAGAAGATAAATTTCTCTAAATACTTGATTTGGTTCGTTACACTCCATAAAAATGTGTTAATGACCCAAATCATTATCTCTGCCAAAAAATATATCCACTTATGTAAAATTAGATATATGATTCAAAAATTAGATCATTACAAAAAACAATTAAAACAGATATTTCTGGTTGAAAGATTTTTTTTCATAAGAAATAATGAAACTGAAAAATTCCACAATAAATGGTGACCGTTCATCCCATTATTCAACATCCAACTATGATTTCTGTACCTTGTTTTGATGTCAATATGCAAATATATATGACTGTGTAACCATCTGGGAACAATAAAAAAAAAAAAAAAAAAAAAAAAAAAAAGAATGTTGCATTTCGAGTCTTTCATTTTGCGCTGTCAGGGCCATAGTTAAAGCAGTTGGAAAGCAGGGACCACCTTTTTGATAAGGATAATCTAGGAAGGCGGTGTTGAAAGCAGGGGCCACCTTTTTGATAAGAGAATCTAGGAAGGCGGTGTTTAAAGCAGGGGCCACCTTTTTTATAAAGAGAATCTAGGAAGGCGGTGTTGAAAGCAGGGACCACCTTTTACATAAGGCGAATCTTTGAAGGCGGTGTTGAAAGCAGGGGCCACCTTTTTAGCTCATCAGGTCTGAAAGACCCGATGGGCTTATGGCATGGCATGGCGTCCGGCGTCCGCCCGTCCGTCTGTCCGTCCATCCGTAAACTTTTCACATTTTCGACCAAAATGGGGTCACAGGGGTCAAAACTTTAAAAACCTATTTTCATCTTCTTCTCCAGTTCCAAAAGGTCTAGAGAGCTGAAAAGTTGTGAGTAGACCTTTTGGCCAATGAAGATTCCAAATTGTAGATTTGGTTACCCCATGAGCCCATATGGGGTCACAGGGGTCAAAACTTAAAAACCTATTTCCATTAAATAGTCTGATGAGCTACAGAGCCCATGGCTCTATTTTTGATAAAGAGAATCTAGGAAGGCGGTGTTGAAAGCAAGGAGCATTCAGGAAAAGACTGTGAGGAAATGATAGGCAAAGATTAGAACAGCAGTGGAAAATAAGAACGGAGCTTCAGTAAAAGGAAGGAAAAAGAACCAAGAAGGCAGAAGATCTAACAAATGATATGTGCTGTTATGGCAGAGTGTTGAACAGATTAAAGCACTTAAAATGAAACTTGTACTTAAACTCTCACCAACGGACTGAGTTATGGAACAGAGCTATCCAGATCTCAAAATATTTAACCTCTCCAAAAGAACTGAATCTGGAAAATATGTAAAACATTCAATTGAAGACCTCTCGAAAACCGTCACATTTTTTATTCTAAACTCAATAAAGCACCAGGAGGGTGTTGGCAAACGCAAAGCATACTTTCAAAGATGATACGAAGGGGTCGGGGAGGATAGTGATAACCCAAACAACTCTACAATCTGAGACAAATATTATTATGTGGACTGCAATATCATTTGTTATCTCTCCTATCTATTCCACTTCCTCTTATTTAACCACCCCTATTTTATGATATGCCCAATCACGTTTTACCCATTTCGGAAAGAATATAATAAGCCACACACACACGGCTCAACACGTGGTCTGATAACCGTATTTTATGAGAAGTAGTTCAGTTGATTACTTAACAGAAAATTAAACATTTAAACCAGGCGCCTGAGTTACAAAATCATGATTATATTTCCCTTTTAAAATCTTGTTGGTTTTCACATTCTTTGCGAAATGCCTACATTGAGGGTTTAGTCATGTCAAGCATACCTAGCTATTTCTCCCAGGGTCGGAATGATTTAGTGAGGGAGTGAGTTAATGTTTTACGCCGCTTGGGCAATATTTTAGTCATTAGCGGCGTCGGAATGTTTTAGAAACTTTAAAGCAATCATTTGTGTTTCTTTATGATATAATTCATTTGTGTGATTAAATTTAAGTTTTTTAGACATATGACCTGGCGGGGGGAAAATGTGATAACCCACAAAATCATCAAGGGGTGGGCAATTAAACCAAGGTGAATCGGTACTTGCTGCAGAATAAACTTGCTCATCTCATTCTTACACATAATACAATGATCCACAAATAGAATTACATTTCTTACATAAACTTACAAAAACTGTATTTTTAAGGAAATTTTGAAAACTTATAACTGCATTTTCTCAGTTTCACTTTTTGTGGGTTATCACTATCTTCCCCTACCCCTTCCCAGCTGTGAATGGTCCCTAACCTGAGCGCCACATATGTTGGATGCCGGTTGAATACTCCCCAGCGAGGTGAATTGGAAAAATGATCGGACGGTGAAAGAATGCCATTGATCAAGGGAAACAACAAGCGCCTTGAGTAACCACGAGTGGATGGATATGTGCGCTATATAAATATTCATATACTAATAAATAATAATAATATAATATACATGTAACCCCTGGGTTTCTCCCCTTGTGCAATGTTTAGAATGACAATGTTCAAGCAATCTATGCCTACAATCTGAGTATTGATTTTCAAAATGGAGACCTAACAAGTTTAATTCAGCCATATCCTCCGTCACATCAAAGGCAGATGATTAGTACCTAAACAATGATTCCTTGCTGTCTAATGAGGAATCCCACGGAGTTGAGTGTTGAGAGCCATCTCCTGCAGATGACAGAGTTGTACAAATATGCACAATAAATTCCCTCCCAGGATAAGCCTGACATTAAACTAAATAGCCTTGACAAACCACCTGCCTCATGCAACCGTGAGCAGGCATCTGCAATATCATTACGACACCAAGGAATGTACGTTGCTGTAATAACTGATGACACTGTTCCCGTAGACATTGAATCATAGTTGCATTAGCAGTTTTCCCCTTATTGATAATAGGGTGAGCTGCAGTTGTCTGTATATACAACAACCCGTTTATTCTGCCACAAAGAACCAAACCTAAAGAGCAGAAGCAACAATTAGTTAGTTAGTTGACATACAAGAAGTCATTTAGTTAACACAACCTTGATCACTGCAATTACAGTATCTTCTGATGCTTGTTTTCCTATTGTAGATTTCTCTGCCACCCATACCGTTGGGCGTAAAAGGGCTCGCATTTCAATGGCATCATCTATGCATCAAACCGTTAATGTTGTTAGAGTTCTGTCCCTTGCTACTGTAAAGCAGGTTTTGTAAAGCTATTGGCACTTGCTGTACATGAACGTCTCTCAAATCCTGCAAATAAGTACCCCATCCAAATCCCTCTTCGGCGTTTTGTCTCTGTATTCACTGTCGTAACTCACAACACACTTCCAATTATAGTAACCGGTAAAAAAGTAACCGTTGTATTTTAAACATGCCTCTGGGGAACGGAGCTTACCGCTTGAGACGTTAGCATAGTTAGTATAGAGACTGTTAGCATACCCCCATGGCTCCAAGGTAATATCTGTAAGTTTAGTTTTTTTTCATTTCATAGTTCAACTTCACACCTTGACCTATATCGATTTCTACATCAATAGCGCCAATTTTAGGGCAGACAAAATCAGTTATTTTCAAAACCTTAGCACTGTTGCTCGTATGGTGAAACAGCTAGTATTTCATAACTTGGAGTGTGGGCGTTCAGTTGTTGATTACGAATAGATCAAACACCTGGTGACATATCACTTGCAGGGTCACGAGACTTTCGGTGAAGATTATCACATTCCAATGCTATCTCTCTTTCAAGCCGATGTGCCTTAAGCAATATAACTCTTCTTCCAATCGTTGACATTCTTTCTCTGCTTCCTCGCGCTCTTCGTGGAGGGAACATTGCCCCGTCGATCCTTCAGCCTCGTGTGTGCTTTGGTCCGCCATGATGCGAGTCACGTTGTGATTTTGCGGTTCGGCTGCTTTCATGGAGAGTTCGAGAAACGATTCGTCTACACACGCCTCTGCAACGAAAATCTCTGCTAATCTATTGCCGGCCCCCGATCTTTTTGGCCGATCAGAAGCCATAATTCAAATTTGCCGAAGCAAAAACTTACTGTGAAGGCGACCTGCGGGTCGAACAATGCTAAGCGAAGCGAAACGCCCTCTGGCGGGAATGGCAAGAAAAGGAGATAATTACAAAAATTTAATTCAACTTGAGATAACACTTCAGTATGATTTTGTTAAGTTTATTATTGTTTTGTTTATTATACCCCGACGAACGGTCGAGGGTACAAAGTTATACCAACTGTTCCGTCCGTCCTTTTGTCCGTCCTTTCGTCCGTCCGAGGAATTTTTTCCAACCTATTACGGAAAACTATTCATCTGATTTGTACAAATTCTTCCCATGGTTCTACTCTACAAGGTGTGCAGAGCCAAAGTACAACCAATTTGAATTTTGATGTTGAACTTAATTTCATCGTCAGAAATTGTCCGACAATTTGCAGAAACACTTTCCATCTGATTCGTTTCAAATTTTGCACACGTATTCTGACGTACTAGGACGTACTATTAATTTTTGATTATTTTTTAGCTCATCAGGTCTGAAAGACCAGATGGGCTTATGGCATGGCATGGCGTTGGCGTCCGTCCATCCGTAAACTTTTCAGATTTTCGACTTCTTCTCCAGAACCAATGACGCTAGAGAGCTGAAATTTGATATGCAGACTCCTTGGCCAATGGGGATTCTAATTGTAGATTTCGTGACCCAATGACCCCAAATGGGGTCACAGGGGTCAAAACCTTAAAAACCTATTTTCATCTTCTCCTCAAGTTCAAAAAGGTCTAGAGAGCTGAAAAGTTGTGAGTAGACTCCTTGGCCAATGGGGATTCTTAATTGTAGATTTTGTGACCCCATGACCCCAAATGGGGTCACAGAGGTCAAAACCTTAAAAACATAAACTCATCGGCAAAAGAAACTTATCACTTTTTAAATCGAGTTTTGTGATTTATAGTGCGTGCTATAGGTTTATAGATATGCTCAAAACATTCACCAAAAAGCATTCTGTGGACTAGTAACAATCGTTATTCCATGATTTTTAGTAACTTTCGTGCAATCACGTAAACGTGAAAAACAGAATAATTGTCATTTATCGTTCTGCACGTGCGAAAGTTTTGAATAAATACAGACGCCTGTTTAAACAATGACGCAGTCTATAAAGGAACACAAAAGAAGTGCCGAGGCTATCACCACTAGACCGAGGCAGACATGGGGGCGACGCAACGTCAAATTGCTAGAAACGTAAATTGCAGCCAAGCAACGATCAGCAACTTATTGAATCGTTACCAACAAACAGGCCAGACACAGGACCGTCCAAGATCGGGTCGACCGAGGGTTACGACGGCTGCCGAGGACCGACGCATCCGCGTAATACACCAGTCTGATTAAAATCGACTGATTCGAGGGAAAAAAGTGCAAAAATATTATCTCTAGTGGGGTTCGAACTTCAACCAGCCCGGCTTTCCTCTTATTCACAGTCTAGTGACCCTATTATCGTGGTAAACTCATTTATGCCTCCAATGCCGACAAGGAATATTCATATTTGCAAAACACATCATAGATGAATAAACTAAATACTGAGGCATCTAAAAAGTATTTGTACAAATGTTCAGAAATATTTTACACATTTTCAGTGATCTGAAATATTGAGTATCATTTTCATTTTTGAAATATTAACTGCATGTGCAATTAATTAAAAAATGATCCTGTCTTCACGGAATATTGTCAGAGTTTTTTTTTTTTATTTTGTATGTAAATAGTTTGATAACAAACAGAAATGTATGAAAAGAAAATGTATTAATTGTTTCAAAGATGTTGAATGAAGAATTACATTTACTCCAAAAATAAGACACAAACCCTAAAATAATAACCTTTTCGCCAGATTAAAGTCATCTTCCGAACGCATCGGGCGAGATATGCATTTACAAGAAATTCATATTCACCCTTGCGACAACTCGACGGGAAAGTTGTGACTCTATCAGCGCCCCCTGTAGGACAAACAGAGTAACGTCCCTTGCGTCAGTCAATCTCGAACTCGAAGCGAAATTTAATTTCTAATTAATCCCTCAGTTACGTTGTTACAACAGTCATAAAAACGATGCGTGAATATAGGTAACCAAAATACTGCATAGAATAAGGCTGTATCTCTCAGTTTCTATTTAGACATCGCATCGTTTTATTACAGTTTTGTGTGCTCAATTCAAACATATTCTCGCTTTTGATTGGCCTACACCATAGCTCAATAATCAGGCTACTTCCTGTCAAAGCTTTCCCTTCGAGTTGTCGCAAGGATGAATATGAATTTCTTGTAAATGCATATCTCGCCCGATGCGTGCGGAAGATGAAGAGGACGCTGCATTCACCATCTGTGCCCTATCCAAAACAGCCGAGGATCTATCCCGAATCACTGGTAATTATTTTCATTTATCATGACTAAAACAAATATTAAATGCTGAAAGATATTAACTCCTCTACGTTCCATGATATATAAACACAACCATGAATTTCATGAATACATTATCAGTGTGGAAACCTAAATTTGAGAAAATTTTACTAAATTTATTATTTCAACAGAATAAACTTTAAAATGACTTATGTTCAGTGATATATTTTGGTTATTATATTTTCAGGCAACAAAATCTCCAGGACGTCCAGTTGTATCAGAATCATGGATTGATACAGGCAGTCCACTTGCTATGGTAAGATGACATTATTATTTAATTTTTAAAACAAAGACAGATATTTCACAAAATACTTTCTGTGTGTAATTTTAGAAGAAAAATCATTTATAAAAATAATATCATGAGAAATATAAATAAATGAGTTAGAATAAAAAAACAATGCTCTTCCTTAATACAAAACAATGAATAAGATGCATCTCATTTAGTCATTAATATTAGCTGTTAGATAGATAAAATATCAAATTATGAATATATGGCTTCATCATTTTATGGAACTTTTCTTCAAAACATGTCATTACATATGACTGCTGGTTCCATAATAGCTTGTGTTTACCCTATTTTGAATTGCTTTCTCACAGAAATTCCGGCCAACTCAACCAGCTGCATTGTCACCTAAGAAGGATTTGGTGCCAGACATGGCCCGGTCGCAGAGTGCAGTCTGTATACTTTCATCAAAGGACAAAGAAAGTGAGTACAATGATATACTGCTTCCACAATATTAAGCTTCAGAACTCATATCACTCATTATGACACTGTAGCATGATTTGTTGTTTTTCCCTGGATGTCTAGTGTCAAATTAAGTTTAATTTTCTCATATTTAACTTTTGCTTGAGACCTGTTGATGCTCTAAAACTTAAGTTAATATTTTGAATATTTTATTCCTTGGAACTAGAACCACTTGTTTTCAGACTGTGAAGGGTAAGCATTAAAACATACATTTTGCAAAACATGATTTATAACTGTTTAAGGGCTTAAAGGTTGTTATTTGAGGTGAATATAAAGAACAACTATATTTTGTGTCACATTTGTTTTATAGAAGAGAGCAAATCAGATGAATACCAGATCCCTTTACATGAACTTTTTGGTTTGTAGAATTCTTAACCAATGAGAACCTTGTTTTGTACACACTCCTTCACTTTCACTTAGTTTACTGTTAACATGGTGTAAGTCAAATCTTTATATTAATTACTATCACACTGTCTCACTGAATTTTATACATAGGATTAGTTTGTTTGTGTACGTTACTTCAGTGTCACATCCTTCTGCAAGAAAGAAACTTGGATTCACTGACCGTCCACGTGTTTCTAAGGATAAAGTTTAATTTTCATGTTCATTTTTCATGTTTAATTTTTATGTTCATTTTTCATGTTTAATTATCAGTTTTCATGTTCAAGTTTCATGTTCATATTTCACTTTTTTGTTTAAAAGTTTAATGTTTGTTTCTCAGATTTCATTAATAACTAGATTAACTTGAATGAAGTTCTTCAAATACATAAGATCGCTTCTTTTATTAATCAATGTTAAAAAAACATGGTATTTTTTCAAGGTTAGTTTAAATTCTTTAAGATTAATTTGATATAGTATCTAGTTGTTGTCTACCTGTTCATTTTACCCTAAGAACATAACTTTTCCTCAAACATGGGTAAAACAAAACTGAAATTTCACTTTAATATAAAGTTGAGGAGTCCTTCTTTAATGCTGAGGAATATATGGATGGCAACTTCTTTGTTCATTGTATGCAGCGTTTCGACACAGATTCTTGTGTCGTTCTCAAGCAGAGGAAGAGTAATGAATTGGAAGAGTGTGTCAGGAAAATGGTCAAAACTATTGTAAGAGGGCATAATGTGAACAACATTGTTGCTGATCAGCTCTGTACTTCAAATGCTAAAGCTGTCATAAAGGCTACCGCCAACGTCATCGAAAGTGAATGCAAACAGATTTGCAGCCGAAGTTCGCAGTCATTGCTGAAAAAGAAAGACTATTCTGATATGTTTGATTTGACTCTTGATAGACTGTATGAACATCTGAAAGCTTGCTGTCCAAGTCTTGTCACCGTTTTGGAAACTGCTGTTGCTGACTGTACCCCTTCACCACAGAGTAAAGCCTTCAGACAGAAGATCATGGCAGCCAGTATTGCACTGAACAGTAGAAGCCCAGAAATGTATGTGATGCACTATTTTGTTGGATATGTGCTTATGCAAGGAGGATCTACTCAAAGAGTGAGTTTGTGAAAAAATAACATATAGATAAAAATTAAAGAATATAAAAAGATGAAAATTGGACTAAAAACAACAAATAATTCTTTTTAAAATTCAAGGTCATGCACAGACAGTTACCTTATTGTCATCTAATGTGAAATTAGTTTTCAATGACTTACTACAATAGTTAGAAACTTTTACAAGGTGTAGCAAGAATGCATTTCACCTTTACAATGATGCTCAAGCTTTTAATCATTATGTTCTATTGTGATGTTTTATTATGTTGCAGACTGTTGAGCGCTTGGCTAAACTTGGACTATGTGTCCATCCCGTCACAGTGCAAAGGAGACTCTTAACTTGGCAAGGAAACCTTGACGCAGAAATACTTTCATTGAGAGACTCGTGGGCAGATGGTGGGGCAGTAAAGTTTCAGTTGATCGGGGATAACTGGGATAAGGTTATCCTGCCGACATACCGCACCTCAGACAGGAACACCATCTCCATACACCTCTTCAACATGTATGCTGTAGTTGATCGGATTATTCCTCAGCCTTCAGCAGACTTCAGCATGCTTTCAGAGCCCAGTGAGCACAAGGTTGATACATTCATCCCATCAAAGGCAGAACAAGCGACTCTCCTTAAACAACTCGCATTCATGGTAGCAAACATCATCATAGAGAATATTTCAGATGTTGGAGACGTCCTGGGTAAATGCTATCCAAAACACTTCTCCCACCAGTACAGTCACTTAGCTGGCACAAAGACAACTCAGGTATGTTTTCACCCACTAGTGTTGAGTTCATGACATATTTTTAGGTATTGCACCAGTCTGATTAAAATTGACCGTACTCTGAGGAATAAAATATCACAAATATTGTCTCTATCGGGGCTCGAACTAGTCAGGATATCCTCTCCATCTCTGTTTTAATGCACCAACCTCTGTCGCATGTTTCTATAACCAGTAAAGCGCGGACGAACCCAGTGGTAAGCTATCAAATCACATCCTCGTTTTTAAAGACCGTTTAGCGGCGATTATGTATAACGAATGGTATACAGGAGTTACATCAAGTTAGAAAAAGAATTATTCTTTAACTTGTTCAACTAAAACTATGTGTTTCCAATTTCAGTATCCCCATGGTATCTTTGACTGCAATGAGATGTACACCCAAGAGATGGTTCACTTGCTGTACCACACTCTAGTGAAGTATGTTCCAAAACGGGATGGGGAAATAGTGGAATCAATATTTCTTGGTAGTGAGTTCAAAATTAGCAGTTATCTGAGCAATTCCATTTAAGACTAATTTGACTATTATATATGCTCTTTTTCATATATTTTGTGGCATGTGAGGAGTTATGAAAAGATTTGATTTATATTCATTGTATATTATGTATGACACTAAACCCCTTGGGGAGGATTATGTACGTAACCCTCTCTGCATGTTTCATGTTTTCTTATAACATGAGTTTTATGTTGTTCCAATATCTGTCATTCCAGGTGACCGGTTGACTGATGAGCGCGTACAGTCAGCACAAGAAAGTGTTCGCAATGCAGACACTGCAAGTGACAGACTGGAGGGCTATATCTCCAAAATCGAGGATTTTCACAGACTGATGAACTTGTTGGAAGTAAGACATCTTTGAGATATTACTCATCAAAGCTACCGGAGTAAAGTGAGTCAAGGATATCTTTGGATGTATGATTGAGCTGATGATAATCAATATGTTGAAATTCAAGAGGTTTTTTTTCATTGATAAGGATACTGGGTATAAAGCAATATGCACTGTCCTTCTCCATTTTTTTTGCATAAACCTTTATATATATAACAATTTAAGGTACATGCCATCTCTGAGCTTTATCTATGAAATATTAGGAATTAAGTCTATTTATAAATTTATAAATTACTTTCAGGCAGTTGTGAAGCTGACCTATGATACAGCAAGCATTGCTGACACATGCAGCATGTACTTCTTCAAAACGTTCCTGAATGCAAGAGATGTGAAGGGCAAAGTCAAGAACGCCTACCGCCCCTACAAGAATCTGTACTATAAGGTTCTGGATGCAATCAGTATGTCTTCTACATGGATCATTTTGGAATAAGTAACATGGAGACCATAATTCCCCAGTTGGAAGATGTTGCCAAAATGACAGATGAAAACCGAGTCAAGTGGCTGGATGAAGCTTGTCAGTCTGTTCTGGAAAAATGGTTCTTTGACGATTCTGATGATTTATTTGAAGAACTAAGGGAGGTTCTGACAGACCCGAACCATCCAGAAAACTATTGGCTCTCAATTCTTGAAGATGGACGAGTTGGTTGCCATCACTGTGACAAGACATATAAACACGTCATCTCACTCCAAAGTCATGAAAAGAATGCCCATCAAGTGACCATTCAAAAGGCAAAAGCAAAGAAGAAACAAGCTGGGGATGATTACATGAACTACATCATCATGCTCTTCAAGCTGACACTTCTCCATAAGAATCTGGACTCAGCAGTAGACATGGGGGATGGAACAAGGAGTGTGAAATCAGCTAAACTTGAGTTGCCCATCTTCAACAGAACCAACAAATTGAAGTACTCCATAGCTTCTATTCACTTAACAGCAATGACATCTGGCTTGCTACCAAAAGGACACAACAATCCACAACAGATTGGTGAATGTTCAAGGTGGACAAAATAACAATATTGCCTTGGATGAGTACTTGGAAAGGACCAAGGAGAGCATTATTCGCCACTCAAAGGAATACCCTCACCTGACCCGCGCAACGAGACGAGTTGAGGCTATGAGTGAAATGAGGGCAAGGAAAGGCTTCCACCATCATCCTTCATTCAAGAAGGACGTGATGAAGATAGCAAAGCATCTCATGGTGGACCTTTCTATCTTAACAGAAAACAAGAAAAGAAAGGAAAGGAACCCTTTCCTTGGATGCCACAGGGGTTTGGCAAGTTTAAGACTACGATAAGGCAACTTTAAGAATGTGTGATTGATTATTCCCTCTGAATGATGTTCAAGTCTCATAATGGGAAATCTGACAATGGTTTATTTTTTGTGAACTGGACTGAAATATATTGTGATAGTTTTATTGTGACATTTTTGAAGGTATTTACTGCCTAATTTTGATTTGTGAATCATCTTTAATCAAGTACACTTTGTTATTTGTTAGTTCCTTAGTGACTGTATTATATGTATTACAGTATTTTTTACTGTCAACACATTCAACACAATAGAATTTCCAAACATTTGAAAGAAAAAATATCTTATGATTATCCCATGAAGCATAATTATATACATATTTTTAAAAAATGTTGCTCCCTGTTTATTTTTTTGTCAGTAAAAGTATTCTGATAAAGACAGGAGACAATATTTCAGAAACCTTTTGATATCTGCATTCATTATATTCTGCAATTTAGTGCCGAAAAAAAACCCAAGTATTGTTAAACTTAAGAATGAAAGCCAAGATTAATTGATGTAGTGTGACATGTTCCTTTCTTAAAAGTGAACTGATGAATCTATAGTATATGCAACTTAATTTCTCTTTTAACAGCTCTTTTTACCTTTAAAGAGGCAGTAGCACACCTTTTGACAATTTTAATTTTAATGTTTTCACTGAAAACAATTTGAGATATTATTCATAAAACAGCTAATCTTATGATATATATATTTATAGGATATCTAACGAGCTTCCCCTTTCATATCAAGTTTATGTCCCTTGTGAAATAATTTTGCTTTGTCACGAGCCTTGGCGAGTGACAAAACAAAATTATTTCACGAGGGACATAAACTTGATATGAAAGGGGAACGAGTTATGTATCCTATTTATTACCAACTTGCATTTCAGACGATTTATTGCTTTTTTAAACAACTTTTTATTACGCCTATAAAGGGACGAAACGGCGGATGAATATCAAACCACGTCACAGCCTCAATTATTATACTATTACGACGTTAAATATTTCTAAATTCTACCCTACGTTAATTCATAGTGTCTGGTGAAATGTAAGTAATATAAGCAATTTTGTCGTGAACGAAGTGACGTGAAAATAAAATCTCACTGCGCGAGAACAGTCAGAGTTATCTTTCTTTGATCAACGGCATGTCATGGCGGCCGCCATTTGCCTGTATCTTTTCGTCAAAATGTGTAAACAACCGCCTTCAAAGTAAGTTTAAGATGCTTATCATTGTTCAAACGCGTTTTGTTTTGAAGAAATGTTGTCTTATGAATATTCAGTTGTGAATGTCTTTATATTCTATAGATAACAAGCAATAACTGTCTGTGTCATTTTGGAGCGACATGGATCAAATTAATGAAATTCGGTGCTGAATTTAAACCCTTTTGTGTTTATACTAGCCTTGAGATATCAGTAAGATGATTTATTGTCCTCCGATTTATTCCTTAACAATTCGGTAAGGAAGATTAAAAAAATAAACTGAAAGTTTGAAAAATGACTTCGACTCACTCAGTTCCATTCGAATTTGTGAATGAAAACACGTTCGTTTTATGAATGAATAAAGTAGTCCGGACAATGTCAAAGTTCACCGCAAGCCAATCAAATCACTTTGAGGTGTTATGACCCATATGTGTCATAACAAATTGTTATGAAACCCCTTTACGAAGTACCACGTGGGTAATAAATATTATTATACCCCCGCCTTACAGCGTAAGCGGGGGAATATAGCACTCATTCTGTCCGTCCGTCTGTCCGTCCGTCACAAAAGTTTGTCATGAGCATATCTCCCAAACTATTCATGCTAGCTTCACCATACTTGATACACTTATCAACCATTATCCCTAAATGTGCCTTTTGAGGGTAAGACAAACACATTATTCTTATTGTTTTGCGGTTTCCATGGAAACATGACTAAAAAAGTGACTTTATTACCAAGTCCTTTGTCTGGAGCATATCTCCCAAACTATTCATGCTAGATTCACCAAACTTCATACATTTATCAACCATGATCCCTAGATGTGCCTTTTGAGGGTACGACCAACAAATTATTCTTATTGTTTTGCGGTTTCCATGGAAACATGACTAACACAGTGACTCTATTACCAAGTCCTTTGTCTGGAGCATATCTCCTAAAGTATACATGCTAGCTTTACCAAAGTTCATACATTTATCAACCATGATCCCTAGATGTGCCTTTTGAGGGTAAGACCAAAAACTTATTCTGATTGTTTTGCGGTTTCCATGGTAACATGACTAAAAGAGTGACTCTATTACCAAGTCCTTTGTCTGGAGCATATCTCCCAAATTATTCATGCTAGCTTCACCAAACTTCATACACTTATCAACCATGATCCCGAGATGTGCCTTTTGAGGGTAAGACCAACAAATTATTCTTATTGTTTTGCGGTTTCCATGGAAACATGACTAACACAGTGACTCTATTACCAAGTCCTTTGTCTGGAGCATATCTACAAAACTATTCATGCTAGCTTCACCAAAGTTCATACACTTATCAACCATGATCCCTAGATGTGCCTTTTGAGGGTAAGACCAACACATTATTTTTATTTCTGTTTCCATGGAAACATGACTAACACCGTGACTCTATGACCAAGCCCTTTGTCCGGAGCATTTCTCCTAAACTATACATGCTACCTTCACCAATCTTCATACACTTATCAACCATGATCCCTAGATGTGCCTTTTGAGGGTTAGACCAACACATTATTTTTATTTCTGTTTCCATGGAAACATGACTAAAACAGTGACTCTATGACCAATTCTATAGTCCGGAGCATTTCTCCTAAACTATTCATGCTAGCTTCACTAAACTTCATTCACTCATCAACCATGATCCTTAGATATGCCTTTTGAAAGTTAAACCAACAAATTATTTTTATTGTTTGCAGTTTCCATGGATAAATGACTAAAAAGTGATTCTATGATAAATTACTTTGTCCCAAACATATTTCCTGAAATATACATCTCAGGTTCACCAAATTTGCTACATATGTCAATCATGGTTGCTGGATATACCTTGTGAGAGTTAAACGATATATGGATTTTCTTTTCTGCGGTTTCTTTGGAAAACATGACTTACAAGGTGACTTGACAAAAATAATGTTGTCCTCAGTACATCTCGTAGAATATTCATAAAAACTACCTCACATTTGAAACAAAGGTCAACCATTATCCCTAGATGTACTCTTTAATTGTATTAATGAATTTGGTATTGGGGTTTCAGTGGAAGCAGACTTACACAATGAGTTACTGTATACTCAACTATCAGACAACTTTAACCAATATTAATCAGTTTTACTATTTGCACTTTTTTTTAAAGTGGGGAGCGGGGGTACGTGAGCTTTGCTCACTTCTTTACTTGTTTTCTTTGTGGTAAATTTATGCTTGGTCTGTCAAAGCAATACATATAAGGTTTAAATAAAGGAGTCGCAAAAACCTTTCCTTACAATGTATTGATACCACTGGAAGCAAAATGTGTACACTGTCAAATGTCATTGTAAAAGGGTGCAAATTGCTGTATAACTTTTGACCCTGTATTTTCTTAAGTGTTTTGTTTTCTCCAATTATTTTCTAACTATAGAGAGATTGTGAACACAATACAACTAAGGAGGTAACAATTCAATGCACATGGTTTATTTAGCAGATGCGTTTTAGAGGATGATATGTGATGCAAACTAAATTTTCCTTCATTTGCTAACAATTACAAAAGGATATATATAATATCCTTGGAACAAAACATAAGCCAAAACCAGAGACCTTGGATTACATTGAGAGTAGGAAATATATAATAATATATATATATATTACTTCAGTGATTGGGAAATGCAGAGGTCATGGGCCATTTTGCACATTGGATGAAAAAATGGCCAATTAACATTTTGAAGTTTACTATTGATATAATGGGCAATGTCTCATTTGAAATTCAGAATAGTGCTCAAGACCCTGAAAATGGCCCATTGTCAAAGATGTCTTTCCAGATCCCTGTTACTTATGTCAAATAATCAAATAATCAAGTTATTGTACATACAATGCATACACCATAGACTGTCATAAAAGGTATTATTACAATTAGAAGTAATTAAACATGTGATTGAATTAACTTAATCCACTGAAAAACTGAACAGACATTCCAAAGTGTGAATTTATTTATGTCAATCATCTCAAAATGTTTTCAGATCTTATTGATATCAAACACAATCAAATCATTCACAAGAAGCAAGGAGTCCTTCATCAGTACATGTATCTGAAAAAAGATTGTCTGATGCTCCAGTAGACGCATCACTTTCATTTGAGCGAGGTGTCACTCTCAACTTGATGTGGACAAAAGAAGTACAGTTTTTCCAACACTGATTTTTCAGAGTAACAATTCCCACATGTACACTTCTTTTCACAGATGTCACAACACATGGGCACGCCAGTTTCTCTCTTCAGTTTATCTAGTTCCAGATTTGTCAGGAAGGATGACATGATCGACATGCGATGGCAGTCTTCGGAGTCGTTATAGACATGTTTCACTTCTTTGTCACAAGTTGTTAACTGTGCAGAGTGATACAACATCAGTGCTACTGAAGGATTCCCATCACGTCCAACTCTTCCGATTTCCTGCACCGTGTCAACAAGATGTTGAGGAGGGCCATAATATGACAACACCGTGGAAGTCCACAATATCCGCACCCATTCGAAGGGCACTTGTGGCGATGACAACTTTTAAGCAACTATTGCTGTCACATAGTTTATTCATGATAGAGCCTTTTGTAGACTCTGGTGTCGCAGATTGATACATTTCTTGTAAGGCACTCCTCCATTCTTGACTACCAACAAGAGTCTCGGGTGATGCATAGATCACATCAATTTCACCTGCTTTTATTTGTCTGTCAACTGCTTCACTGCAACCTGAATGAATTTGTAAAATGATTTCGTTTGAAGACCCAGCATAAAGACATATGGCTAGTGACTATTATCGTGGTAACCCTATTATCGTGATAAACTCATTAAAGTCTCCAATGCCTACAAGGAATATTTATATTTGTAAAGCGCAACATAGATTAATAAACTAGATACCGAGACATCTAAGAAAATTGTTCAAATGTTCAGTAAAATTTCATTTTCAGTGATCTGAAAAAATGAGTATCATTTTCATTTATGAAATATAAGCTGCATGTGCAATTAATTAAAAACCGATCCTTTCTTCACAGAATATTGTCCGCGATTTTTTATATTTTGTATGTGAATAGTTTGATAGATAACAAACAGAAATGTATGAAAGGAAAATGTATTGATGGTTTCAAAGATGTTGAATGAAGAATTTCATTTACATCGAAAATAAGACACAAACCCTAAAATTATAAACGTTTCGCCATATTCAAGTGTAGATTCCATCATTCTCTTTTCATTGTCTGTGTACAGCTTATGTGAAAACAATGATCTCACTTTTCAGGAGAAATGTAACTTGAATATTTAATATAATAATTAAGTGTAAAAAATGACATTTTCTTAAGATAGTGTTCAAATCATTTATCAAAAATGGCTGCTTGGTAAGCTGCGACAAGGTGTCTTTTTATTAGAATTTTCTAGTTACAGCTTTGCAAATATTGTGTTTAATATCCTAATATCAAATCAATTTTCATTCAATTGGCAAATGATAATCTTACATTGGTGATTTTATCTACAGAGAATAGTTTAATTATCATACACTAATTAGTAGTAATTACCGTGATAATAGGGACACTTATAATTAAAACATCACAGATCAGATTTTTTATATCTATGTTCAAAAATATATGTGCAGAGTTTAAAAACAAGAAACAATATTTAGATTCTACTTATTTAGAGGGAAATATATATGATATATGAAACAATAAGACCCACGATAATAGGGACCACCTTAGGCACAATAATTACACACATTACACAATATTTATTGTCGAACTCTTTGTTTAACAATAGATAAACTGTAAATTATTGTTCCTAACCTGAGTTTAATAACTCGGTCAATCAATAATTTTTTAATTGCACGCATTTTTATCAAATCATTTAACTTCATACTAACGAGTAAAACAATAAACATCAGTACAATAACATTATATCTATGTTAGATTATATTTACATGCCCAAAACTTACCTCTATAAGCAGCTGTCACATTTTGGATTTTAGCGAGCTTTGTGACTTGATCATCCATCAAACTTATGATGGGACAGCACACGATAATTCGTCCAATGTCCATCGGATCCATTGATTTCATCTCTCGCAATAGAGGCACGAGTAATTGATGGGGAAGAGACTTTCCAAAACCAGTAGGTAGTATTCCCATGCAATCTCTTCTTTCGAGAAGACAATCCAAAATCTTTCTTTGTTCCTCTTTCAAGCAGGGGATCGAAAACGAGTGTAAAACTGTACCCAAGGCGTCTTCTATGGGCGCCGCCATTTTTTACATGATCGCCGCCATGTTGGTTTTTGAAAGGGACGATGTGATTGGTCCGCTTGTGACTAGGTTTTGACTGCGCTAAACTGGTGTTGGACAAGTACCTAACTTGGGTGCTTTCAGACCGTTGTGGAGAGGAAAGCTCTGATACATATTTTGCTTTTCTTCCTCGTAACACGATCGATTTTAATAAGACTGCGTAATACACCTTCGCAATCGTCGCGTTACGGCAACGTCTATGGTCTCAACAGCTCTTGGACACCGCATCAGCCCACAAACTGTTTGTCGACGACTACGCGTGGCAGTAACTAGACCAATCGTCCCCTACGAGGAATGGCATTGACATTTGAACACCGACATCGTCGATTACAATGGGTACGAACTGTACGTCGGTGGCAGCGGCATGATTGGGAGAGAGTGTTGTTTAGTGATGAAAGTCGTTTCAACTTGAAAACAATGAACAAGATATGTGTCTTGTTGTCATTTTTATGAGCGTAAAAAGGCGGTGATAAGTTTCTTTTGCCGACTAGTTTATTTTCATCTTCTCCTCCAGTTCCATAAGGTCTAGAGAGCTGAAAAGTTGTGTGTATACTCCTTGGCCCATGAAGATTCTAAATTATAGATATGGTTACCCCATGACCCCAAATGGGGTCACAGGGGTCAAAACCTTAAAAACCTATTTCTATCAAAAGCCTGATGAGCTGCAGAGCCCATGGCTCTATTTTTTAAGAATTGCTATGTTTTGTACTAAGTTGTTTTACAATATTAGAACGTGTTCAAACGATTGCAGAATAACTGCGGATCTTTTCAAATTATGCATTGGGTTTTGAGAGCTGGTGTGCTAATTTACAAGATATAGTAAAATAGTCCGGCAGCCAGCCATCATGACTGGGAAAGTGCGTCCATAGAATTCCCTTTTGCAGATATTGAACCCCTAAGGTATATAATAAAGAAATCTGAATGATGACACTTTGGTGTTTTAATTGGATAGGGTGAGGTCGGGATTTCAGTTATCCAGTCACATCAGGTAATTACAGTTTTTAGAGTAATAATGAACAACTTTGATACAATGCGATTCCTTATAATCATTCTTACAATTTTATGAAAATTTATAATTTTTCTGTAAGAAAAAATCCTCAAAAGCCAACAATTTGATCATTGTCTGGATAAACGAGGTTTCAGTTTAATTTTCATTATCTTACAGGTGAATTTGATTTACTGGTGTCATAATTTACTATTGATAATGACATAGAAGATATTCCATGAATATATCCATAACATATCTTGTTGACGGCCCGAATGCCATATCATTAGTATTTTAGAGCTTAACTGATATAATGGCACGAGTGTATAGTAATGTCGTTGGCACAAATACATGAAACATGAATTCCAATATTTCCTTTAAACAACAAAATCAACAGTAAACTCAAGAACACCTTTTACACAAAATATATCACCTATTCATTGAATAAGGAAATTTGTAAATTTTTGCATTAATTTATTTTCTATGATGCACAAATCGAATGCCAACCTCAAAGGGGCAAAGTGAGCCAGGGGAGCGCTTTGCCGCGAGTGATCTCAAATATGTCTTTATACTGAACACATTATAGCATTTATATAATATATATATATAAGATAATAATATATAATAGTTTATTTCTGTGTCATGTGTTACAATTTACAAAAATATTCATAATTTTAAAAACAACACCGGGCCTTAGAGGGCCGAGAAGACACCTTTAGGTACATCAAAGTTTAAAACAAATGAAGTAAAAATTATATTGCATATATACACCTCAAATTTTTTTTTTCATGCAGACATACAAACATTGATACGTTCAGACACATAGACCAAAATACTCAACACACCTAACCACATCCATACCCACAGTCTGATCCTAGTCACCACACCAGTAATTACTTCCTTCATTCATTCAATCATTCATCCTTGACCTTCAATCATTCACTCCATTCATTCAATCAGTCTCTCGGACACATGTGATAGATGAGAGATTACCCGACATCATAACCTCACACAACACATAAACACACAACAAATAAACACACAACACCGACACACAAACACACAAACACACAAACCCACCTACACATACATACATCATACATACCTTCATACATACATTAACTGCACACATCATAAAGATAGATGCACAATCCCTCAGCAGTATTTTCATTCATATACACACAACAAATAAACACACAACACCGACACACAACACATAAACACACAACACCGACACACAAACACACCTACACATAAATACATCATACATACCTACACACATACATTAACTGCACACATCATAAGATAGATGCACAATCCCTCAGCAGTATTTTCATTCATTCAACTTTTTTTTCTTTCTACAGCATTCTTCTAATTTCTCCCATTTTATCTTGCACATAAAAAATCACAGAAGCTCAAACATAAACTCACATTCAAATACATCTCACACTTACAAATTTAATACAACATATTAAAAAGAGACATGGATGAAGGAAATGTTTTCAAAATGCAATAAAACGATATATATATATATCAATTAGTTTTCACAAACAAATATCGTAAAATAGATTTGTAATTTTTATTCTATAATGTTCTTGAATTTTTAAACTTAATATTGCAAATGAAGTAAACTGAGTTGCAAAAGAAACTATAGGTCCATTTCACACTGGTATAAAGAGAGAATATTGCAAGTATGTGAAATAAGTTTTCGTGAGTTATTTTTTAACCAAAGTCCTTTCAAACGGTGTAGATTTTATGCTCCTGACTATTGCGGTTTTAAAATTACATTGCACCAAACATGTGTGGGGTCAAATATTGACAGTTTTCCACCGTGAGAAAAATAACTACAACTTAAACATGTCATCATTTGTTTAATTCAGTGATAAATCAATAAATCAATATCTCATATGACCTCCTGCAGCGTTAATGCATGCTTGTACACGTCGTCTCATGGAAGTTCCGTTGGTTCAGAAAATCCTGGGTTGCTCTTGCAGTATGGGGTCGTGCATTATCGTGCTGAAAAGGGGTTCCATGAGGTCGGTTGTTCAGAAATGGTACCACAACTGGCTCTTAAACCTGTCTGCGATATTCAGCTGCATTTAAATTAAAGTCAGTTTTGTCACCACCGCAAATGCCTCCCCACACCATTACGCTTGGTCCGTTGTAGGGATGAACCTGACGAATCGTTCGCCTTGACGTCTGTAAACCCGTTCTCTCCCATCGCTGTGAAACATGCAGAATCTGCTCTCGTCACTAAACAGCACTCGTTGCCAGTTTCTGACTTGCCAACGAAGAACACGTCGTGCCCAGACCAATCTGTTCTGCCGATGCCTCGGGGTCAAGGCCATTCCACGGAGTGGACGCCGGGCTCTGAGTGCTGCAGAACGTAATCTTCTTAGCACTGTCCATCTGCTGATGGGTCGACCCAAAGCTGTTGCCGCCGTTGACGTCGCCGTTTTAACCGGTTGCGCAGATGGATATTCCGGATGTAGCGGTCCTCCCGTTGGCTCGTGATACGTTGTCTTCCACTTCTCGGTTTGTCCTGGGTTCCACCAGTTGTGTTGTATCAAACAAGTTTGCAATGGTCAGGGGGGTGCAACCGAACGTTCTGGCAATGTGGGCCTGCGTGGCGCCCATATTTGCCATACCAATGGCCCACTCTCTCTGCTCCTGGGTGAGTTTCAGCATAACTTTTAAGTGTTTCTGATAGCTGATGTCAAAACGTCTCAGATGGTGTCTTTTATACTCAATTTCTGCACGTGCATTATCGTGCACCATGGCGTAGGTTGCGTTTGGCTTTATGTTTCTACTCTCTTTGTTCAGGCACATACTGTACTTACGAAGGGGCAGAAGCACGTTTTTTTGATAATTTTATTTTCTTAATTTTTCACTGATAATTGTAAGTTAATGCCAAATGTATTATTTTGACAGTGTCAGAAATTTAATTACACAAGCCAAACATCCATAGTCAGAGGACAAAGTATGAAGATTCGCATAAAATCCATTGGCGGCCATTTTTTTTTGAACACCTTTAATTCATTTTGAATGAGAAAAAGGAATCGCATGGCTAAACTTTACGTTATATATTTGAATTATTACTGCTCTATTTAGTTTAAATACATTGTCTTTCAATTGGAACCAATAATTTTCATTTTTCTGACATCACCTTATATTCCCCCTAAAAACGTGCTACTGCCCCTTTCAGTATTAACGTAACTTGAAAATTTCAAAAATAAAAACATATAGTTTCTTTTGCACCTCAGTTTATAAAATTATATTACAGGATTTTGTTTCAATTAGAAACACATATATTTTCGTTGATTTCTTAATATGTTCAACATATTTTTTTATTCCTGAACAATTAAGGAGATAGGCCGTATGGGAAGGCCAGACAGGGATGAGATGTTATTGCAATGTAAAATTTGTCTTTCAAACCAATAAGTTTCTTTATTTCTTTCAAATAGTAACTGTTTTCTGAAAGTTAATAAGTTAAATTGTCAAGACTCTCATAATTATTTAATATTCGTATATAGTAATCATGTAAGTTGTTGGATAAAAACTTCTTAAATATATGTCCATGACATATAAAAACATATTTTTCATCCTTTGCATATTGGGCCTAGGTTTTTATTATTTGTTTTGTTGCCTGTGAGCTGCATGGCACTTTAAAAAAATGTATGGTAATGGCTTATAACAGGTGTTTGACATATCACATTTGTGTGTTTCATCGCATGGGGCGCTTTGCCCTAAACTACGGGGCAAAGTGCACCGCCTTTGTCGATATACATTTTCGTTTATATCTCTTTATGCTGGCATCGTAGGTTAAAAAGCATTTGCCATACAACAGTTTATCTGATGAGAATAAGAGACATGCTGCAAGTTGCATTCTAAACCTGTTAATGTGTCAAGAAAAGACGCTTATATGTTAGGGGGCGCGCTTTACCCTGGCCTCCCCTAATGCTAAATATATTATTTTGATAGTGTCAAAAATCTCATTACACACATCAATCGTTCATTGTCAGAGAACAAATTAAAAAGATTCACTGACTTTCCATTGGCAACCATTTTCATGTGAACACTGTGACCTTTTGATTCATTTTCTGTTAGATATAGTAATCTTTACATTACATATTTACATATTATACATTTTATAATTTATCACTGCTTAATTTAGTTTAAATTCATTGTCTTTCGCTTGGAACAATGTATTTCCCATTACCTGGCATCACTTTATATTCCCTAAAAAGGGGTTACTGCCCCTTTTACGTTTTCTTACCCAATGACACATTGTCCAAGTAGCCTAAGAAACTACAAAAGCGTTTGTCTCTTATGTTTGTAATATGAAATCTTTGATCATGATGAAATTAAATGAACGAGGTTTCAATCGAATTTCATGATCTCACAATCAAATTTGTTTTCATTTGTTTTGATAATAATAAAGATTGTTGATTAATAATCAAGCAAATCGAGGACGAAATTAAGGTGAAAGTTCAGGTAGTATGTATAGATATTTTCTTCTTTGACCAATTTGTAAAAGGTCTTGATTCGTCTTCTAGAACCCGGAGTTAGTGACCCTTGGCGTCACAATATGCAAAATCCACTTCACAAATGCACGTTTGCCCAGTTTGTATGTTTACAACTAAATGATTCTTAATATTATATGAGATAGTCTTGTTATATTTTGACAAAATTATGTATGCTTCGTTAAGTGAAAAAGTTTGTTAAAGGGGCAGTAGCACGTTTTTTGATAATTTTATATTTTAAAATTTTCACTGAAAATTGTAAGTTAATGCTTAATGTATTATTTTGACAGTGTCAAAAATCTCATAACACAAACCAATCATCCATAGTCAGAGGACAAAGTATTAAGATTCACATAAAATACATTGGCGGCCATTTTATGTGAACACCGTTAATTCCTTTTGTGTAGAAAAAAAGAATTGAATGGCTAAACTTTACGTTATATATTTGAATAATTACTGATCCGTTTAGTTTAAACACATTGTCTTTCAATTGGAACGATTTATTTTCATTTTGCTGGCATCACCTTATATCCCCCCTAAAAACGTGCTACTGCCCCTTTAAGAGATGATTGGAACAGACACTGTATTATAGGTATGTATGATAATGCTGATGTTTTAAGACAGATTTGATAACATTTGGAGGCATATTCTGATATATTTATTATGACAGGTAATTCAAGAGTTCAGGAAATAGAAGTTATTAATATCTTCAGGAACGACATTGTGTCAGATGATGATTTTGGAAACGAATGTCAGAATGTCAAATCCGCACTTTCAGTTCAGTTTCATTATATGTAATCATTTAATTTGACACACAATTTACCATAGTAACTTCTTTATTACCGATTTTAAATCTATTTGAATCACATGAACAGAAGGGAGAAATATCCTAAGTTCTAATAGCGTAGTACAAAAAACCCACAGAAGCCTTCAATTTTCAATTTTGTGAAAAGTTATTTAAGTAACAAATTCCTTACATAAGCTTTATATCTATAAAAATATCAACGATTTCGACCGCGCGTTCACTATCGCATATGGATCTTGAGTATATTTAGGTATTCACTTTCTGTGATAAATTGTGGAAAAATATTAAAATTACAGTAGTGGTTGATAGTATCGAAATTGTTTCATTGTTCATTTTGAATTAAAATACAGCTTGTTATACTATTGGCCCACATATGAGTTACAAAAGACCCTTATTAATTTGAGCATGTTTACCTACTCATTGTTCAGGGACCAAACTCGAACTATTTCTTTAAAAAAAACATCGTTAACATTGGTAATCAATAATCACTCCAACGTGACAAAGATATACGTATACGATGTATGTAAATACTAACTGTTTTCAATAACGTCTAAAAGAATATATGCTGAGGTAGAAATCACACATCCAATTCACGTGAATACCTAAAACCATTAATACTATTTAAACTTATTTACTCGTAAATACCCTAGCTGCTTTATAAAGGTTTCCAAATCAAGTGACAGGTTAATCTTAAAATTAGATGAAAAGATGAAGATTCAATAAGACTTACTGAAAGCTTAGCACTATTTCCTTGTGGTATTTTATCAGTATCTCCCTCGCTAACGCTATGAAAAACACAAATAATATTGTACTCGTGGCTTCAGCAGGATATGTTAGGATATATTCATTGAATATCTTCTATTTCATTATCAATAGAAATCATGACACCAATAAACCAAATTCACCTATATAATAACATAACTAAAGCTGAAATCTCGTTTAACAAGACATTGATAAAAAAGTGACCTTTTCGATGTTTTTCGTACAAAAAGTGTATATATTTTCATAAAATTGATAGAATGATGATAAGGAATTGTATTTTATCAACGTTGTTCTTTATTACAGTAAAAAACTATAATTACCTGATGTGACTGGATAACTGAAATCCCGACCTCGACCTATCCAATTAAAACACTAATTACTCGAAATGCTCAATGATGACAAATTGTCGTCATTCAGTTTCCTTTAGTATATACCTAAGGGGTTCAATATCCGCAAAAAGGAATTCTATGGACGCACTTTTCAACCTAGGGTAAAAATCGGGGTTTGGCTGCCGGACTAAAAGTCATTATATGAGATAAGACTTTCTAGGACCAATTGCAGATAATACATTCAATGATTCTTTTCCAATGTTTTATGGGAAGAGATGGTTTTGATCAAATGCTGTATTAGTTGTCTACTAATGGTCTGGATAATCGGATGTCTAAGTTATGAGTTGTAAACGGTAATTTAGTAGGTCAGGAATGCACGGTCGGGGGATTAGTGAGCCACGCTCACTTTTTTACTTTTATTGTTCGGTTATGTCTGCATTCTTTTATTTTATTTTCTTGACGTCAATATTTACAGTTTGTACTGGCTTTCCTCCAAATTTATTTGACTTAGTCAAAATAGCTAACTATATTTTGATATAATGTAATAATTATATGTGTTCACTACTATGTACTACTGGTACAACAAATTTTTCGTGTGGAAAAGATTAACCCACAATTTGTTTTATACGAAATAGGTTGATATATAAGAATAATCAACGAGTTGCGAGGAATTACAGATTATATGTCATGAGTTAATTTGTGTGATAAAATCCGAGCTTCAGCGAGGGACAGATTATCCTTCTATTCTATTCTTCCTGACGGGCGACTTTCAGTAGTTTAATTTGCAGACTTACGCTCTAAAATGAAGTAGTTAATGTCAACATCATCAAAATATTAAGAGCAATCTAACAATAATAGTGCATATTTGTATTGATTGATAAAGAAATACTTCTGGTTTCAAATTGACTAATCACTAAAATAAAATGTACAAAAAAGCACAAACAAATTTCATTACAGGACACTTAATTTGATGTTTGTATTCATATTGCTATATGTTAAAGTATGTTAAAGTATAGGTAAGACATATTTTGAAATCTCTCCTCAGAATAAATTTTGTTTGATTAAACTCGTTGTTTTATTTTTCAGGATTTCCTAGCCGATATGATCAGAGTGCACTGCTGCGGATCTAGCTGGTTAACGTATAACCTGCTCATCAATAGAGCTCAATGACAAAGAAGTTGCGTTTAATATTGTCATTTCTGATATCGGTTTTATAAAATTAGATCCTGTTTAAGATCCTTTCTAAAGGCAATATAACCTAAAACATCTTAAGTAGAGATTAGGCAAACAAATAAAATATTTTATATTATAATATGATATATTTTTTATGTATTTTGTTCGAAGTGGAAACAAATTCAGGGATCACCGAACGATTTTTTGCGTTATCGACGTTAATGATATTACGGCAATTTTCGCCGTTACTTACCTATTTTGAGTACTTTGATAAATCTAGCGCTTTTAATGAATAAACTAAGTTTGATATTAAACACATTACAAATACGTACACTGATAACTAGGGAACATATATCTTGAAAAACAGTGACAATGTTAGCAAAAATAAAATATAATTAGGCACTTTCAAAAGTAAAACTGCATTTTTATTATCGTTTTTCGCTTATTCAACATGATATTTAAGTGACGCACATATTTTAGATATTGCTAATTATTACATTTGTGCTCATTTGAATGACAAAACAAATGCAACAATGACAATAGGGGGTCACCGATTGATTTTTGACGCTATATAACGCCATTATTAAAATACATACAAAAACGTAAAAACCTTACCTCACGGCAGTTTTGATGGTTTCAAGTACAATTGTGACGACCTACCATTTTATTATTAACAACAGCACTACCTAACTATGACAACAAAGCAAAATAACAACTATCAGTTGATTATATGAGGCAATTTAAATGTACGACAAATGTAAGGCATAATTGTTATTTCAATAACGAATAACATACTAAATTTACGCCATACGTCTTGTCGTAAAACCACCGTTAGAAAGGCGTAACGTTTTAAAACATTTGCCTCCGTGAACGGATAATCCATTATTTCAGTGAATGTAATGACTCTACTTTTGGGTAAATTGACAACAATACAATGTGTCGCAAATTGTTACTGTAGGTGAGTTCCCTTTCTGGGTCCCATTTCTCCTTAAAGAGGCAGTAGCAAAATGTTTTTTCAATGTCACCATTTACTTCATCATTTTATCCTTCTTCACGCTTTTCATTTCCTTCTCTCTTTTATTAATTCTTCCGTCATTGTATCAAGTTCATTCAGCAATTCCATTGTCTATCCTACTTTCATTTTCTTTGCCACTACTGTCTGCAAGGGTTAAACTTGTTTTATCGCTCCCCATTCCTTCACCACTTTGTAGTCTAAATGGTCAAAGCGTCCTGCAGTGTAACAATGTGTTTATTCTATGCACTTTCTTCACAACCTTTAGTTTTAATAGTAGCTATCATCTTCACTGTTCCAACTTTCTTCATCACTCCCACTTTCTTCACCACTTCCGCTTTCTTCATCACTCCCACTTTCTTCACCACTTCCGCTTTCTTCACCACTCCCACTTTCTTCATCACTTCCGCTTTCTTCACCACTTCCACTTTCTTCATCTATCCCACTTTCTTCATCTATCCCACTTTCTTCATCACTTCCGCTTTCTTCACCACTCCCACTTTCTTCACCACTTCCACTTTCTTCATCACTCCCACTTTCTTCACCACTTCCGCTTTCTTCACCACTCCCACTTTCTTCACCACTTCCACTTTCTTCATCACTCCCACTTTCTTCACCACTTCCGCTTTCTTCACCACTCCCACTTTCTTCACCACTTCCACTTTCTTCATCACTCCCACTTTCTTCACCACTTCCGCTTTCTTCACCACTCCCACTTTCTTCACCACTTCCACTTTCTTCATCACTCCCACTTTCTTCACCACTTCCGCTTTCTTCACCACTCCCACTTTCTTCACCACTTCCGCTTTCTTCACCACTCCCACTTTCTTCATCACTTCCGCTTTCTTCACCACTTCCACTTTCTTCATCACTCCCACTTTCTTCACCACTTCCGCTTTCTTCATCACTTCCGCTTTCTTCACCACTTCCACTTTCTTCATCTATCCCACTTTCTTCATCTATCCCACTTTCTTCATCTATCTCACTTTCTTCATCTATCTCACTTTCTTCATCTATCCCACTTTCTCCATCTATCCCATTTTCGTCATCTATTTCACTTTCTTCATCTATCCCATTTTCTTCACCAATCACTTTCTCTTCACCAATCACTTTCTCTTCACCAATCCCGATCTCTTGACGGCTCTGACTTCCTTCACTTCTTCCACTGTCATCTGGTGAGATTGATGTATCCGAAGTAGATATGTCTGATTTATCAATGACTGTGACATTGTCATGCACATATGATTTTGATATTGAAAAGTACAGGGTGTTTTCCGACACATCATGTGTTGATGGATATGTCAGCTTTGTTTGCTTTGGGGTTTGAGTGTAAGTAATGTTTCCAGTCGAATCGCTATATGGGGTATGATCGACTGTGTGTCTCCTTCTACTCGTATATGACTTGTGGACAGTCAAATTATATTTCAATTCGTGCTTTGTCGATTCAAATTGAATTATCCTTTTCCATTTAAGACCGGAACAGATGACAAAAATTGTGTATGCATCAGTTTTATCAACTAAGGGTTTATCTGTACTACACAATGTATGTTCATTTCTAACAGAAAACCAAGAACAGTTAGATCTACTCCCTGTGTGAAGTCCGCACCTGACAAAACTCTTCAAGTGATTTGAGAGTTGATATTTTCCAGCCTCGAGTCGAATCCCGTACTGTATCAAGATAGTTGCCTGTGTGCATATTATGATGATGATGAACACAAAGCACTTCTTAATAACCATGCTGAAGCAGTGCTTTCTTTTTATGTAAGGTAAACCTGAAACGGAAGAAATATGTCAGTTATTTTTTTGACTGAAAAAGTCAAAGCAGTATCAGGTTTTGAATTAATCAACCCTAAAGAGCTTATAGTCGGATTTGTTATTTGAAACATATGCTGTTTGATCTTAACATAGCGACCATACGTCAAACAATCCATACCGTTTGGTCATGTTAATAACATAATAGTTCTTTCGTCGAATATACATTTCTTATATTCCACGTACATGGGAATGATGATTCTTGTATATTGCTAACAATATTTCTATATAATGTTCTATTGGTTTGTTGATAAATTGATTCAAACATCGATAAGTTACAAATAGTTCGCCAGTAAATTATGGGAAGGTTTGTTCTCGGATGTACGTGTCCTTGTAGTAGCTTCATTCTCAACACTTGAGGACTAGAAAATGCGATGTAAGTAAACGACAGGTGCGTGCGAGGGATCGTCATTACAAGAATTAAGTTCAGGATTTTAACAGACCCTGAGGTTAATCAAGTTATTTTCATCCTATACAATTGCCCATGCATTTCCATCTCTTTAATCTATGAATACAATGATACATTCTCTCCCACAGAGGCAGATCAAGTCATGTTGATTTAGCCACTGTTATATTACGCCGAGTTTGTGGGATAGAATGGGAGACGTCTGATTGGAGGCAATCAAACTAAGTTGTGCAATCAACAACGCTGTTCTTAAATCATCATTTTGGCTACTGAAACAAGGCAAAGGCATTGTGATATGAACCACCTTTTCCATGCGAGAAGCCTTGTCATTTGATAAAGAAATTCAAATGTATTGTGATTTAAATTTTTGGTTCAGTCGCGTTTAGGCGACCTTTTGATGCGTGTAATAACATAGGACATAGTAGACTCGTAGATCATTATTCGCTAGGTATTACCTGCGAGTCAACTTTTCACAAAACCCAGCATTTTAATCCCCTCTTGTCACAACAACCCACATCAAAGAAATGCCGCTTGTCTCCTTCAAATTTCAGAAAGTCGCCTAAACGCGAATACCCCTCTACCATAATGTCTGGAGACACACCTCCTTCAAACCAAAACGATTTATGTGTTAAATTGTAATTTATAAAAATGCCAGAACCAAGTACAATAAAATCTTAGAAATACTATATAATTGAACTTTATGAAACGTCGAGTCGATTTTGGTTGTGGATTCGCTTTGATAGATGTGACCGTACTAATATGCGGAATGTGACATGCAAAACAGTGTGATCCCAAATATAACATTGTTTCATTTTCAATACGAATCGAAACGTTATATATCATAATTAGATCAACCACTGGTAAAATAATGTATGTTTAATTATTTTATTATTGATATGTGTTGTATAAATACGGAGATTGATCATAACTTCCTATAGTTATTCACTGTGGCGTCTATCTTTTCATAATAGAAAAAAATATCATAATAAATAACATATAACCGTCCACACTTTACCTTTCCTTTCAAATTCCCATGGTTAAATTATCCACTGTCTAATGGCCTCTTTAGAATATATCTTTATTTTGCACTAAACTGACAAATATGAAACATTATGTAGGTATTCGTTTGTTGACAAAAATCTGTTTTTCACTGAAAATAAAAACGACTAGTTATTTGTCACCGTCGGAAATAATAGTCAGTGTATGTTATGTAAGATTCAGCAAACAACAGAGCATCAGATTATCAATTTAAACAGACAAGTCTAGCCACAACGGCGTATATTGAACAAGACAGTACCTAGTCTTATCTAGATGAAGCCTTGTTGCGTCATTGTATAGGGTTTTGAAATATACAATGCGAAATGCTTATACAATAATGATTAGCTTGAATAAACAATTATTGAGCCGTCGGATATCTGAGCTTTCGGAATATACAAAACTTGAGTGTATATTGTGACTATTTGTATGTTAAATGAATTATGATAAAGGTGTGGTTACACGTTGAAAAAGGATTATTAGGTGAAATTACTCCCCTTCTGCTACGCCATAGAAGGTAGACACGCTCGGGACACGCTTCAGTGACCACAGATTCTGTTCGCCGGGGCTAATAAGGCAGTGTATTTTATAGGCCGTTCTTAGGCAGGTTACCGTCCGATTTCGAAAATTCAAAGTTGAATCTAATTCAAATTGCAAGCCCTTTTTATGAATCCCGAACGTGGCCATAGACCATTTCAGTCCCCTTTTAATAGCAGATATCGCTGTGGAGATATCGTTTTGATAGTAGATTTTTTTTTAAATGCCCTGTAATCGCCATGTACACGACATCACAAACATTATGCATCATCAAGTACTGACGCAACAATGCTATGACGTAACTTCTTCAGACGTTTTAGGTTAGTTCAGTGTTATATGAACATGCTGCATGCAAACGTAATGAAAAATGATTTTGAATGATAAATAAAATCTCACCCTCGTTGCTTCTGATATCAAATATATCAACACTCGTTGAAAATATCCCTGGCTTGTTACTTTTATCAACTTATGTTTGATGTCAGAAGCAACTTGGGTATGATTCTCTATACCTTTGGAGTCTCAAATATCAAAAAGAGAGACTGGAAATATTGGAATGTTTAAACAAGATCTTGGTAGGAATGTTTTAACATTCCCCATACCATCATAAGGTGCTAGGCTGATTCGTGATAAGAAGTAATTCTTTCGACTACGCTCGAAGTGCTATGTGACCCGCGAACAGTCTGAAACAGCCTGATATCTACCACTCGTTTGGCGTTATTGATGACTTTGTGTTGTGTATGATATTTGCTACTGCAAACCTATCATCCTGTACGTAACAATCCATCGCAGTATAAATGAACTCAATCAGGAAATGGAAATCTGCCGATAAAAGCCTGGCGATTGGACACACACAAATACAAGGTCATATCCGCCATCTTTCAACTTGTACATTGGTTTTGCATTTACAATCAAACATTTACTTTCTGAAACTTTTTTTGCAATATTGCGCTTTATAATGCAATTTTTTAAGTCCGTGTTGAGGGGGTTAGATTGAAATATGACGTTATGGGATGATGTCTGCTTTTTATAAAACTTTTCTTAGAAAAATATGCAAATGAATAAAACAAATTCAAAGATGAGATCATTTTATTGAAGTGCTAAAAGGAACGACGGAAAACATTTCCTCTATCTTTGTATAGGCTAATGAGTTGTGAAGAAGTACTCACAATTTCCTTATGATACGTTTATGTCACATCTCATTAGACAATCGGGCTTCGTTGTCGCATTTTACAATTTTCTTTTTGTCCTGAATGTAAGGAATTTGACTTTAAATAGAAATAAAATAATTGTATAAATATATGATGCTTCAAAAATAGATAACCTTAATCGAAATTAGATCGTTTACGCTTAATAACTTTTGATGCTACAAAATAAGCAATAAGCCACTTTTACACATCCTATCTCGTCTAGTTAAGGGGATTTTGATGCGACAAATTTTAAAAGACGTATTCTTAAAAAAACTTGACGAGATAAAAATCATAACTTAGTTCAGGTTGCTGGCGAAGACATGAAGCAACTATCAACAGTGGTTCAAACTATTTTGTAGTTTATATGGTATCGTTTCTGTTTCCCCTTTAAACAATGCTATCTGCAGGGACAACAAACAGAAAGCAAGCAATACCAGAAAGATACTCTGTGACTATCAACCTCATACTTTCCAAATAGAGGCTCTTTGGAAGTATTTGTTCACACTCGTTGTAACAGACAAATTCACCATCTTTTGTTTGTCTTATCAAAATCAAACGATGATACTTCAACACCGATTCTGTCCTTTCATCTATCAAATCAAATACCTTCTTCTCAAGTAACCTATGTCTTCTTTGAGAGACATTTAAGAAGAAGGTTTGATCCAGTAAAATAAGTTCTTATGGATAATCAACTTTCTTATTGCATGAAACTTGTTCTTCTTCAATCTTGTATGAAATGTTCGCGCACAGAAGACGCTTTTAACAGTTTTGCAACGGTTGCGGGAACAGAACGAAAGGTCAGTTAGAAATAACGTTGTTGGTTGCTGAAACACCAAAGCAAACAAAGCTATATATATGTGTCAAAAACACCCTGTACTCTTCAATATCAAAATCATATATGTGCATTGAACTGTTACAGTCATTGATCAATCAGACATATCTACTTCTGATACATCAATCTCACCAGATGACAGTGGAAGAAGTGAAGGAAGTCAGAACCATGAAGAGATCGGGATTGACGTCGGTTCTGTATTCAAACTCTTAACACCGCCTCTAGTACCACACTTTACGCGACTAGAACCTTCTCACATGTCTTCTGTGGTCCTTTCGAGAACACTTGCAGCACTCCTCCTCTCAGTCGCTGGTACGTCCTGCAACTCGGGACCTCGCCCACGTGTGAATATCTTCTCCAGGGTTTTGCGAACAAGCCGTGAGCTGATGCAATAGATGAAGAAATTGGCTGCAGAATTCAGAACAACAAATAAAGTGATAGGTGACTGCATCCGTATGGGGACTTTGATTATCTCACATAAAGCAGTTGCAGTATGAGTGATGATAGACAAAGATATCACCAGTACGTTTGTAAGAGCAAGATCTATTCCAGATTTCATAACCGACGAACTTCGTCCTCCTTTACGTAAACCCTTGATAATTGCTATTGTACAAACAACAAGAACAATGACCGGCATAATTGCGCGTACAATCAGAAGGAAGTATTGATTGTATATTTGAGAAAAAGACATGATTTCATATTCAGGGTTTGGTAAAGGCAGTTTGAAAGACTCGTTTAGAAAGGTATCCACAACCAACTCTTGGTATTCAATCCACACTGGAATGTTGAAGATGACTGAAAACAGCACAAGCGCGATTAGACTTCCGTTGATCACAGAATTCCTAGTAATGGTTTTGTAACGAAATGGCCAAGTTAAAACAATTGCTCGTTGACAGCCTATCAAAACGGTTAGATATATCTCAAACATGTAAACAGTCATCAAGATTGGAGTTATCACACGGAGACTGTCAAAAATATCCACAACTTCATCATCTGGGATTGTTTCAAAACGCAGCAGTGTGAAGGACACAAAGTTGAGACAGAGAAGAACAATATCGACGATTGCAAGATACTTCATGAGTCGTACCCCTGGAACAGTTTTCTGTATGTGGGACAACACCACAGCTCCAACAGTATTTCCACAGAGACCGATAATGGTCAACACTGTATCCGCAATAGCAAAAACATGGAAATATGTTTTGTCCTCCATCTTGTTAAGAACATTCACTTTCTGTCCAACTTTCGCTGTTTCCTTCCGAGTAACAGTCACTTGTGTATGAATAGTTTTTATCAGCAATCAGGAGGATATATGTCTAATTCAAGACTATATATTTGAATATGCCAATGAAAAAGGGTTGAACACAGTCATGCTGTCATTGGCCCAGTGCTTACATATGTACAACTAGTGTAGTGATTCATTCGAATGTTGAAATGAGGAGAAACAATTACAAGGACTAATTAAAACCAACGCTATTCATTTCCTGTATTTGACTTGTAAATTTATCTATATCTTTGTTTACAATGGTTATAGATTATGAATTACGTCCTTATTTCTATGCATTACTTACATTTGTCCTTTCCTTCCTTGTTTAGTAATTGCTGTATGTGTTTCTGTGTGTGTACGTTTCTGTGTGTCTGTGTGTCTGTGTATCGGAGTTTGTCCGTGGGGGAGGAGATGTAAAGACCCATATTCATAAGTGTAGTGGAGGGAAATATTTTCTTAAATGAATTTATACTGTATTCATTGTATTTCTTGCAAACTTTTGCCCCAAACCTATAGGAAATTGAACCATAATTCATTAGATAGGAGACAATTGACCAAGGTCGCATTCAGTTAGACAACTCTATTAATCCGTGTTGCATACTCACTAAAAAGAACGTCTCACGCAGAACATCAGTGTCCAAGACAGATAACACGAGTTTACTCGCCGCAAAAGGAGGAGTGAGCGGGTGTTCACACTTTTCAATTTGGCGACCAATGAGGATGAAAATTGAAAATTGTTTTTAATGACCTTGTAATAATAGAATAATGAGTACTGACTATCTAATTAATGGGCAGGCAGATCTAAATGTCATCACAATGCAATAGGGTTTTGACAAAGATTTTCGTTTTCAGTGGTCATCTTACTCCACTAGGTAAGAATAGTTGACGTTTTGTTCATGGGACTCAAGCTAATTAGAGCCCATGTGCTGACCTTACACTATGTGTGGTCGAGTGTTGTCTGATCAAACGCATCCCAAAATGACCAAAACGGCAACCGACAAGAAGGCGAATTAAGTGCATCCATCTCACTAATTTTCACTCTGTGTATGGATAGTAATTATCAGCAATCAGGATAATATATGTCCAATTTTAAACTATATATTTGAATATGCCAATGATAAAGGTTCAACACAGTCCATGCCTACAAACACGCTAGGAAGTCGGTTTTGTTGCACATGATTAGATTTTCTTTTCTTCTTCACTGCATAGGTACTCGTTGTTGCTAAAGTTAATGTATTCCTTTTCTCAATATCTGAATGTCATCACAACACGCATGCAAGTTTGACGATGGGGCTTTAATCTTGTTGATTAATTAATATGTTTATATAATAACACAAAACCAATTAAGGCTTATGACTTGTGAAGAAGAACTCACATCCTTATGATACTTTTAATGTCATGACTGTTCAAATTCACTCAAGGTCCTAAACAGGTTTATCAATATGCTTTTTGTCCGAATGTGTGGAATTGAACTTTTAATGGGAATGAAATACATGAATTTTGTCAATATGAAGAGATTATTAACCGAGTGTATTTCCGTACTATTGATATCATATAATAGGAATAACATTTGTATGATGGGAGCCATTGGCGAGCATAATACATATATTTTATTCCTTTTATATGATATGAATGTTACAGAAACAAACAAGGTTAATTTTCGCCGTCATATAATATATTTTTTAAATAAAAATATTTAAACAAATACATGATTCCTTCTTAAAATATGTTTTACCTATATTTCGCTGAGTAATTTCTTTCACAATACACCAAGGTGGAGGTCATATTGTCGGTGATATACCGTTGTGAACAGTCTAGAAATATTCCTTCATGAAATGATTTTTTCATAGTGATAGAAACGTCTCCTGAATCTAGCAACATTTTAAGTCTGATTTCCATGGCACAAACAAACATTGTTTTTTCTACATAATACCAAATTGGTATGACCCACCTGTCAACGTCGCTACAACAGGGGAAGTAACTCTAACTGTATGTTGAAAAGCTGCATTGTCATTGTTGCCAGTTCAGTAACGGTATCCTTTGACTAAACGCTTATTATTTCCGAACATGGGGTTGTTATGTTGATTACTATGATGCTTGATAATGTGTGCTATCACTAGAGTATGGTTTGTTTTGACTGAAAATTGGTAATTGACTCGGTCAAAGCGGTCTAGGCCTAGGCAGAAATGAAGAACATATTTGTTTGATAGCCGATATTGTTAGCTGCATATCGTTATGATCTTTATTTAAAACGAAAAAGGAAAACAACTTAAAATGCTTTGATAACTAAGCTATTACTAACATTCGTGATAAGTTTACCCTGACGGGTTTTGTTTACAAATTTTGGTTTTATTAAAAAAACAACCTGAAAACTCCCAATGACATTATCAATATCGAGCATTTTACGACTCCCATGACATGCATGGAATTTTAAGTAAATAGTTTGTGTTTTGACCTAATTTGCATCTTTATCAGATTTTGAGGCAAATCAGATACAAAATGTATCCAATAGCCTTTTTTGCAACTGATAACACCCTCCATTATATGATAAATGATGTTATCAAAGTAGATAACCTTCATCAAAATTGCATTAGCATATTAACTGTATAATGGTAGACAACAAGCAAAAAGCCCTAACTATTCCATCTCGTCTAGTTAAGAAGATTTTGAAATGACAAATAATGCATATGATGACATATTGATCTGAAAATCATAAGGTAGTTCAGGTTGCAGCTGAAGACATGAAGCAACTATCAACAGTGGTTCAAATTATATTGTATTTTATATGGTATCGTTTCGGTTTGACCTTTAAACAATGAGCTCTGCAGGGACAACATTCAGAAAGCAAGCAATACCAATAAGATAATGTAACTATCAACCACATACTCTCCGAAAAGAGGCTTTTTGAAATTTTTGGTCCACACTCGTTGTAACAGACAGGTTAACCATCTTTGTTTGTCTTATCCAAATCACACAATGGTACTTCAAGGCCGATTCTGTCCTTTCATCTATCAAATAAAATACCTTCTTCTCAAGTAACCTATGTCGTTTTTGAGAGACATTTTAGAAGAAGGTTTGATGCAGAAAAACAAGTTCATATGGATAAACAATTTTGCAACGTTTGCGGGAACAGAGCGAAGGGTCAGTTAGAAATAACGTTGTTGGTTGCTCAAACCCCAAAGCAAACAAAGCTGACATATCAATCAACAAATGCTCTGTCGGAAAACACCCTGTACTCTTCAATATCAAAATCATATATGTGCATGAAAATGTCACAGTCGTTGATCAATCAGACATATCTACTTCTGATACATCAACCTCACCAGATGACAGTGGAAGAAGTGAAGGAAGTCAGAGCCATGAAGAGATCGGGATTGGCGTCGGTTCTGTATTCAAACTCTTAACACCGCCTCTAGTACCACACTTTACGCGACTAGAACCTTCTCACATGTCCTCTGTGGTCCTTTCGAGAACACTTGCAGCACTCCTCCTCTCTGTCATTGGTGCGTCCTGCATCTCGGGACCTCGCCCACGTGTGAATATCTTCTCCAGGGTTTTGCGAACAAGCCGTGAGCTGATGCAATAGATGAAGAAATTGGCTGCAGAATTCAGAACAACTAATAAAGTGATAGGTGACTGCATCCTTAGGGGGACTTCGATCATCTCGGATAAGGCAGTAGCAGTATGAGTGATGATGGACAAAGATATCACCAGTACGTTTGTAAGAGCCAGATCCATTCCAGATTTCATAACCGACGAACTTCGTCCTCTTTTACGTAAACCCTTGATAATTGCTATCGTACAAACAACAAGTACAATGACCGGCATAACTGCGCATACAATCAGAAGGAGGTATTGATTGTATATTTGAGAAAAAGACATGATTCCATAGTCAGGGTTTGGTAAAGGCAGTTTGAAAGACTCGTTTAGAAAGGTATCCACAACCAACTCTTGGTATTCAATCCACACTGGAATGTTGAAGATGACTGAAAACAGCACAAGCGCGATTAGACTTCCATTGATCACAGAATTCCTAGTAATGGTTTTGTAACGAAATGGCCGAATTAAAACAATTGCTCGTTGACAGCCTATCAAAACGGTTAGATATATCTCAAACATGTAAACAGTCATCAAGATTGGAGTTATCACACGGAGACTGTCAAAAATATCCACAACTTCGCCATCTGGAATTGTTTCAAACCGCAGCAGTGTGAATGACATAAAGTTGAGACAGAGAAGAACAATATCGACGATTGCAAGATACTTCATGAGTCGTACCCCTGGAACAGTTTTCTGTATGTGGGACAACACCACAGCTCCAACAGTATTTCCACAGAGACCGATAATGGTCAACACTGTATCCACAATAGCAAAAACATGGAAATATGTTTTGTCCTCCATCTTGTAAAGAACATTCACTTTCTATCACACTTTCACTGTTCCTTTCCTAGTAACAGTCACTCCGTGTATGAATAGTTATTATCCGCAATCAGGAGGATATATGTCCAAGTCTAAACTATATATTTAAATATGCCATTGATAAAGGTTCAACACAGTCATGTTGTCATTGGCCCAGTGCTCACATATGTACAACAGGTGTAGCGATTAATTCGAATGTTGAACTGAGGAGGAATAATGACTAATTAAAACTACACTAATTATTTCCTGTATTTGATTTTTAACATTTTCTATGTCACTGTTTGCAATGGTTATGGATTATGAAACACTTCCCGTTATCCTTGCATAAAATACATTTGTGTCTTCCGTCCTTGTTTTTGTGTCTGGGTGTCTGTGTGTCTGTGTGTCTGTGTATCTGTGTGTCTGTGTGTCTGTGTGTCTGTGTGTCTGTGTGTCTGTGTGTCTGTGTATCTGTGTGTCTGTGTGTCTGTGTATCTGTGTTTCTGTGTATCTGTGTATCTGTGTTTCTGTGTATCTGTGTGTCTGTGTGTCTGTCTGTGTGTCTGTGTATCTGTGTGTCTATATGTCTGTGTATCTGTGTGTCTGTGTATCTGTGTGTCTGTGTATCTGTGTGTCTGTGTATCTGTGTGTCTGTGTGTCTGTGTGTCTGTGTGTCTGTGTTTCTGTGTGTCTGTGTATCTGTGTTTCTGTGTGTCTGTGTTTCTGTGTGTCTGTGTATCTGTGTTTCTGTGTGTCTGTGTATCTGTGTGTCTGTGTATCTGTGTGTTTGTGTGTCTGTGTGTATCATTGTCGGAACACTCTCGTCCCAACCGACATACTCATACACTCATACACACAGACACACAGAAAGCAGTTTCTCAACAAGGACTCAACATAGCACGAATGTAGTTTATCACAGATAACAGATAGTTTGTAAGCGTCTCATTTTGTGGATATAGTAAAACATGACAGAGAACAGATATTTATCATCCAAAGTGTGTTCCACAGGAGATATCGCCCTGTGAAAGATCAAGCGATATCTCCTAGGAGAAATCGCTATGACAGTAGATTTTGAACAATGCCCTGTAATCAGAAAAAACATGACATCACAAACGTTTTACATCATCAGTAATGACGTCACAATGCTATGACGTCATAAACACAACGACGTCACAATGCTATGATGTAATTAACACGATGGCGTCACAATGGTATGACATCATTGGTTTAGGAGTTGAAGGGCTATGCAGTGTTCAGATATGTACATTTTTCATGTTAATGTGATGAAAATGATTTTGATGATAAATAGAATCTCACCCAAGTGTCTTCTGATATCAAATATATCTACACTCGTTGATAAAAGTAAAATATCCTCGGCAAGCCTCGGATATTTGATACTTTTATCAACTCGTGTTGATATATTTTATATCAGAAGACACATGGGTGAGATTCTCTATATGTATATTTATATAAAGGACATCATACAATATTCACAACCCACTCCTTTCGGAGAGACTAAAAGATAAATTATAGTGACACAGAGTATCTTTCTTAAAATTTTATTTGGTTTTGATAAGCTACAAAATATCTAATATGCTGATTGAAGTTCATATCTCATCACTGGACTTGCAAATATATCCATTTATGCATAATATCTCTAAAATTATTGATTTTATGGTAAAAATCAAGAAAATATCTCAAATACGTTTAATATACGAAATTATGCATCCAATTAATATATCTATTAGTCAAAATACCTAATAAACACTATCGAATCAAATATATCTTCCCGTCAGCTTATGACAAGGTTTCAAACTTACGTTTGGCGAATTTGCGCGCGTCACTCGAGCCACATTGTCCGGTTTTCGATCAAAATCCCGACTTTGAACGGCCGTATTTTCGCTCTAATGTACTGATTGACCTTTAACTCGTAATTTTCAGTACCAGTTAGTGATTCCCGATGTAATAACATCGATTTCAATATTTGAAATATGTGATCCGATACACGTCCCCATGAACATTTCTATGTTTCAAGTTATTGCATAACAATTTTATTAATTTCCTCGAAACATGTGTATTTACTTTTGATACTGATAACTTTGTTGTAGCACTTATTATTTTACGTCGTAGTTGCATGTATTCATGCATTGATATATACATTCAAATCAGCAATGGTTATTTTTCAGCTGATGAAAAGTTTGCCCGGTTTAAATTAGTTCCTAATGAAAAACATTAAGTCAATTATTTTATTATATATGTGACGTTACCGCGTATATAGTTTTGATATAATATCATGAAACGTGACAATTGTTGGAGAGTTATATATTCTAACATAGCTTAATGAGTTTTGTCAGTTGCTGGGCTGTCGGTATGATCAATTAAGTATAAATGTGATAACTATCATATAGCATCACATGTCATGATCAAAGAGTGCTTACAACTTTTGACTAGTGTATATTTTTGTTGTAGTTTTCACATACCTTAGCAGTTTTGTGCATCCATCGTTAATGTTTCGTTTGTTATGTATAGGTTATATACTCCTTTCATTTTTCTATTTTGTTAAAATAGATTTTAAAATAATTAGGAAAAAACAGTATTTTTCAGGCTGAAGTAATCCACATAACGTTATGTCAAATAGCAACCTGTAAAGACAAAGGAAATAATCTCCCGCGTTGTGTAACTTCAGGTAGTGTAGCGGGTATGGGCAATGACATCCACCCAGACATCACAGTGTTGTAATAAGCCCTGACTATTCCATCTCGTCTAGTTAAGAAGATTTTGAAATGACAAATAATGCATATTTTGTAAAACCTTGATGACATATTGCTCTGAAAATCATGACGTAGTTCAGGTTGCAGCTGAAGACATGAAGCAACTATCAACAGTGGTTCAAACTATATTGTATTTTATATGGTATCGTTTCGGTTTGACCTTTAAACAATGAGCTCTGCAGGGACAACATTCAGAAAGCAAGCAATACCAATAAGATTATGTGACTATCAACCACATACTCTGCGAAAAGAGGCTTTTTGCAAGTTTTTGTCCACACTCGTGGTAACAGACAGGTTAACCATCTTTGTTTGTCTTATCAAAATCACACAATGGTACTTCAAGGCCGATTCTGTCCTTTCATCTATCAAATCAAATACCGTCTTCTCAAGTAACCTATGTCGTTTTTGAGAGACATTTTAGAAGAAGGTTTGATGCAGAAAAACAAGTTCATATGGATAAACAATTTTGCAACGGTTGCGGGAACAGAGCGAAAGGTCAGTTAGAAATAACGTTGTTGGTTGCTCAAACCCCAAAGTAAACAAAGCTGACATATCAATTAACAAATGCTCTGTCGGAAAACACCCTGTACTCTTCAATATCAAAATCATATATGTGCATGAAAATGTCACAGTCATTGATAAATCAGACATATCTACTTCTGATACATCAACCTCACCAGATGACAGTGGAAGAAGTGAAGGAAGTCAGAGCCGTGAAGAGATCGGGATTGGCGTCGGTTCTGTATTCAAACTCTTAACACCGCCTCTAGTACCACACTTTACGCGACTAGAACCTTCTCACATGTCTTCTGTGGTCCTTTCGAGAACACTTGCAGCACTCCTCCTCTCTGTCATTGGTGCGTCCTGCAACTCGGGACCTCTACCACGTGTGAATATCTTCTCGAGGGTTTTGCGAACAAGCCGTGAGCTGATGCAATAGATGAAGAAATTGGCTGCAGAATTCAGAACAACTAATAAAGTGATAGGTGACTGCATCCTTATGGGGACTTTGATCATGTCGGATAAGGCAGTTGCAGTATGAGTGATGATGGACAAAGATATCACCAGTACGTTTGTAAGAGCCAGATCCATTCCAGATTTCATAACCGACGAACTTCGTCCTCCTTTACGTAAACCCTTGATAATTGCTATCGTACAAACAACAAGAACAATGACCGGAATAATTGCGCGTACAATCAGAAGGAAGTATTGATTGTATATTTGAGAAAAAGACATGATTTCATATTCAGGGTTTGGTAAAGGCAGTTTGAAAGACTCGTTTAGAAAGGTATCCACAACCAACTCTTGGTATTCAATCCACACTGGAATGTTGAAGATGACTGAAAACAGCACAAGCGCGATTAGACTTCCGTTGATCACAGAATTCCTAGTAATGGTTTTGTAACGAAATGGCCAAGTTAAAACAATTGCTCGTTGACAGCCTATCAAAACGGTTAGATATATCTCAAACATGTAAACAGTCATCAAGATTGGAGTTATCACACGGAGACTGTCAAAAATATCCACAACTTCATCATCTGGAATTGTTTCAAACCGCAGCAGTGTGAAGGACACAAAGTTGAGACAGAGAAGAACAATATCGACGATTGCAAGATACTTCATGAGTCGTACCCCTGGAACAGTTTTCTGTATGTGGGACAACACCACAGCTCCAACAGTATTTCCACAGAGACCGATAATGGTCAACACTGTATCCACAATAGCAAAAACATGGAAATATGTTTTGTCCTCCATCTTGTAAAGATCATTCACTTTCTATCCAACTTTCACTGTTCCTTTCCTAGTAACAGTCACTCCGTGTATGAATAGTTATTATCCGCAATCAGGAGGATATATGTCCAACTCTAAACTATATATTTGAATATGCCATTGATAAAGGTTCAACACAGTCATGTTGTCATTGGCCCAGTGCTCACATATGTACAACAGGTGTAGCGATAAATTCGAATGTTGAACTGAGGAGGAATAATGACTAATTAAAACTACACTAATTATTTCCTGTATTTGATTTTTAACATATTCTATGTCACTGTTTGCAATGGTTATGGATTATGAAACACTTCCCGTTATCCTTGCATAAAATACATTTGTGTCTTCCGTCCTTGTTTGTGTGTCTGTGTGTCTGTGTGTCTGTGTATCTGTGTTTCTGTGTTTCTGTGTGTCTGTGTGTCTGTGTATCTGTGTTTCTGTGTGTCTGTGTGTCTGTGTATCTGTGTGTCTGTGTGTCTGTGTGTCTGTGTGTCTGTGTATCTGTGTGTCTGTGTGTCTATGTATGTGTGTCTGTGTGTCTGTGTATCTGTGTGTCTGTGTATCTGTGTGTCTGTGTGTCTGTGTGTATGTGTGTCTGTGTGTCTTTGTATCTGTGTTTCTGTGTGTCTGTGTGTCTGTGTGTCTGTGTGTCTGTGTATCTGTGTATCTGTGTATCTGTGTGTCTGTATGTCTGTGTGTCTGTGTGTTTGTGTGTCTGTGTGTTTGTGTGTATCAGTGTCGGAACACTCTCGTCCCAACCGACATACTCATACACTCATACACACAGACACACAGAAAGCAGTTACTCAACAAGGACTCAGCATAGCGCGAATGTAGTATATGCACAGATAACAGATAGTTTGTAAGCGTCTCATGTTGTGGATATAGTAAAACATGACAGAGAAAAGATATTTATCAACCCAAACTGTGTTCCACAGGAGATATTGCCCTGTGAAAGATCAATCGATATCTCCTAGGAGAAATCGCTATGACAGTAGATTTTGAACAATGCCCTGTAATCAGAAAAAACATGACATCACAAACGTTTTACATCATCAGTAATGACGTCACAATGCTATGACGTCAAAAACACAACGACATCACAATGCTATGATGTCATTAACATGATGGTGTCACAATGGTATGACATCACTGGTTTAGGAGTTGAAGGGCTATGCAGTGTTCAGAGATGTAAATTTTTCATGTTAATGTGATGAAAATGATTTTAATGATAAATAGAATCTCACCCAAGTGTCTTCTGATATCAATTATATCAACACTCGTTGATAAAAGTAAAATATCCTCGGCAAGCCTCGGATATTTGATACTTTTATCAACTCGTGTTGATATATTTTATATCAGAAGACACATGGGTGAGATTCTCTATATGTATATTTATATAAAGGACATCATACAATATTCACAACCCACTCCTTTCGGAGAGTAAAAAAAATAAATTATAGTGACACAGAGTATCTTTCTTAAAATTTTATTTGGTTTTGATAAGCTACAAAATATCTAATATGCTGATTGAAGTTCATATCTCATCACTGGACTTGCAAATATATCCATTTATGCATAATATCTCTAAAATGATTGATTTTATGGTAAAAATCAAGAAAATATCTCAAATACGTTTAATATACGATATTATGCATCCAATTAATATATCTATTAGTCAAGATACCTAATAAACACTATCGAATCAAATATATCTTCCCGTCAGCTTATGACAAGGTTTCAAACTTACGTTTGGCGAATTTGCGCGCGTCACTCGAGCCACATTGTCCGGTTTTCGATCAAAATCCCGATTTTGAACGGCCGTATTTTCGCTCTAATGTACTGATTGACCTTTAACTCGTAATTGTCAGTACCAGTTAGTGATTCCCGATGTAATAACATCGATTTCAATATTTGACATATGTGATCCTATCAACATACTCTGTGTCTCTTTAACATACATATAGAAAGGCACTAGTGACATTACAAGTAGTTAAGTAGGTCTCATATGTTAACATAAGAGAAATCCATTGGATATATGGATAATGAGACAACAATACCAGTAGCGACAATATAATGTAAGAATTGTATCGAAGGATAAAACATCAAAGAAGCTAAGAAGAAACTTTCCTTTGATGTAATCGTTGCCTTATCCTATCTCTAAAACAACAAATCGCCCCTTTCTCGATAAAATTTCAACGAGAAAATGATTTGATTGGCTATATCCCAAGTCGGACCGCGCAAGCGATTTCGCTTCTGTGCCTAGGGGACAGATAAATGGAGTTAGCGTAACGTTTGTACCTTGAGACAGGATGGTTACCACCGCCTCGAGTACTGTTTCTGCGAGGGTCCTTATCCTTATGGGGGGGGGGGGGGGGGAGGGGTGCTCGGGGAGTACTGTTTCTGTGGGGGGGGGGGGGGGGGGGGGGGTGGGTGGGGGGAGACAACTGATACGGGTTCCTCTGTGAATCTCGTGTTAAGATGTAATTGAACGGTTTCAGATCACGTATGTCCTCCAAATAGCCATTCTCTCCCCACAGAGGCAGATCAAGTCATGTTGATTTAGCCTCTGTTCTATTACGCCGAACTCCGTGGGTTCCGTCAGTTTTCCCTGGCGGAAAAAAACTTTAATCACAATACATTTGAATTTCTTTATCAAACGTCAAGTCTTATCGCATGGAAAAGGTGGATCATATCACAATGCCTTTGCCTTGTTTCAGTAGCCAAAATGATGATTTAAGAACAGCGTCGTTGATTGCACAACTAATTTTGATTGCCTCCAATCAGGCATCTCCCATTCTATCCCACAAACTCGGCGTAATATAACAGAGGCTAAATCAACATGACTTGATCTGCCTCTGTGGGAGAGAATGCTAAATATCATGGTGGTGAAAGGACGTCTAAGGTCTACATGGTCATTCTAATTCTATCCTTGTATTGTTTCATTAGCGATACACGTCCCTATGAACATTTCTATGTTTCAAGTTTTATTAAATTTCCTCGAAACGTGTTTAATCACTTTTGATACTGATAACTTTGTTGTAGCAAGTATTATTTTACGTCGTAGTTGCTTGTATTCATGCATTGATATATGCATTCAAATCAGCAATTGTTATTTGTCAGCTGATGAAAAGTTTGCCCGGTTTAAATTACTTCCTAATGAAAAACATTAAGTCAATTATTTTAATATATATATGACGTTACCGCGTATATAGTTTTGATATAATATCATGAATCGTGACAATTGTTAGAGAGTTATATATTCTAACATAGCTTAACGAGTTGTTTGATCTTCAGTTTTGTCAGTTGCTGGGTTGCCGGTATGATCAATTAAGTATAAATATGCTAACTACCATATAGCATCACATGTGAGTCATGATCAAAGAGTGCTTATAACTTTTGACTAGTGTATATATTTTTTGTAGTTTTCACATACCTAAGCAGTTTTGTGCATCCATCGTTAATGTTTCGTTTGTTATCTTCAGGTCATATAGCGGGTATGGGTAACTTACCTCCCGACAACAATGTACCGACATACATGTATGTAGAACCAATTTGTAGTGTGTTTTGTGCTTAATGAAGTACCATCCAAGGAAGGTGCAGGGCATGGCAGGTTTCATAGGTTTGGGGTTTTGTTTTGGAGTGCTCGTTGCAACATTCGAAATAATTTATTGAGGGATTATTTTCATAATGTCATAGACATTCGACTGTTTAAAGTAACTCTATCGTCATTAATGGCACTTAAGGCGATTTTGGAATATTTCCTCCTGTTGTCACCATCCGTTATTTTCGTAACATTAAGAATTGTCCTCCTTTTCGCATAACAATTGTATAGGTTTCAAAAACTAATATTTTGTGTTACATATATACATATATAAAACATGTTGTATGGGTAAAAGAACATTCTACTGATAACACTTATTGGATACATGGTGACTCTTATAATCGGGAACTCGACAAAAAGCTGACATGTAGGTCAGAGCTCGACCTTACCACTCAAACGATGAAACGATTTAAGCTTATGTGAAATACCTAAGTTAAACCAAACCATGGGTGGTATCTGTACGTCTCATGATTACTTGATGCAGCCGGAAGGAAATTTCTTTGCCATACATGTTTGTGTCACTTCCAAATAAAGTTTCTATAAAGCCCCAATACTAAAAAGATAAAAACTCTATAGCAGCAAGCCATTCTGACGACACCGATTCAGGACCCAGTGGAGATTTAACAATAAAACTATTTATGACAATACATTCGCTGGACGAAACAACGTAGACAGCGGATTGGATGAAAGCTCAGGCAAGTAAGGTTACTGTGGATTGATAGTTTATTGGATAATAATCGAAAATCGAGAAAATTGTCATCTAATCTTTCGCAGGATACCCCGACCTGCACATAGACGCAAATAAAGTTCTTTATAAATGGCAATGGATTGATCGAACAGCTGTAACGATTTACCAATGGAGATCAAGTGGACAGGATACCAACGTGTTTGCAGCCATGTATAATACCTATCTGCAGTACTGCTGGTGTGACGGAGCCTACACGTGGGACGATTTTAGTGGGCGTGGCGAGCATGGCTTCCTATGTGAAGCTCTTTGAATGTCGTAAGGCTGGACAGTTTAAGAAGATCGCCAAGAGTACAAGTGTGGATTCAGAAGTTGTGAAAGGGGCGGGGGTAGGCAATAGATTGATCAAATGCCTGTAAAGAATTGCCAATTGAGATCAAGTTGGTAAGAAACCAACGTGTTTTCAGCCTTGTATAATACATATCTAAAGTACTGGTGGTGTGATGGGGCCTACATAGTGTTGTAAACAAGTGTGATATTATCAAGTGTCACATTAAGTGATTTGTCACAATATATCTTAAACGTTTGTATGTATTACCATGGCACTTGGATTCGTATCAAAGCAAAGCAATATGTCATGCAATTACCGTACTTAGCTCTTTTGATATTTCCATCTCAATACCACAGTCTATCATAAAGAGGATCCACCATGCACTGAATAATTTGATATATTTGAAAATGGTGAAAGCATGAATATTGTTTATTTCTTCTTACATAATCTAATGAAATATCAATCATAAAAATTACAATATCCTCTATATATCATGTTTAGTATGAAATCAAATTATAACTCAGCAGGTTAATTGGGATAAATGAATATTTCCACTACGCATTTCCGAAGTATTCTATTGATTAAACTAAATATTTGTCTTATTTCCTGTATTTGATTTTTAACATTTTCTATGTCACTGTTTGCAATGGTTATGGATTATGAAACACTTCCCGTTATCCTTACATAAAATACATTTGTGTCTTCCGTCCTTGTTTTTGTGTATGTGTGTCTGTGTGTCTGTGTATCTGTGTATCTGTGTATCTGTGTGTCTGTGTGTCTGTGTGTTTGTGTGTATGTGTGTATGTGTGTCTGTGTATCTGTGTATCTGTGTATCTGTGTATCTGTGTATCTGTGTATCTGTGTGTCTGTGTGTCTGTGTGTTTGTGTGTATGTGTGTCTGTGTGTCTGTGTGTCTGTGTGTATCAGTGTCGGAACACTCTCGTCCCAACCGACATACTCATACACTCATACACACAGACCCACAGAAAGCAATTACTCAACAAGGACTCAACATAGCACGAATGTAGTTTATGCACAGATAACAGATAGTTTGTAAGCGTCTCATTTTGTGGATATAGTAAAACATGACAGAGAAAAGATATTTATCAACCCAAACTGTGTTCCACAGGAGATATCGCCCAGTGAAAGATCAAGCGATATCTCCTAGGAGAAATCGCTATGACAGTAGATTTTGAACAATGCCCTGTAATCAGAAAAAACATGACATCACAAACGTTTTACATCATCAGTAATGACATCACAATGCTATGACGTCATAAACACAACGACGTCACAATGCTATGATGTAATTAACATGATGGCGTCACAATGGTATGACATCATTGGTTTAGGAGTTGAAGGGCTATGCAGTGTTCAGAGATGTACATTTTTCATGTTAATGTGATGAAAATGATTTTGATGATAAATAGAATCTCACCCAAGTGTCTTCTGATATCAAATATATCATCACTCGTTGATAAAAGTAAAATATCCTCGGCAAGCCTCGGATATTTGATACTTTTATCAACTCGTGTTGATATATTTTATATCAGAAGACACATGGGTGAGATTCTCTATATGTATATTTATATAAAGGACATCATACAATATTCACAACCCACTCCTTTCGGAGAAACTAAAAGATAAATTATAGTGACACAGAGTATCTTTCTTAAAATTTTATTTGGTTTTGATAAGCTACAAAATATCTAATATGCTGATTGAAGTTCATATCTCATCACTGGACTTGCAAATATATCCATTTATGCATAATATCTCTAAAATGATTGATTTTATGGTAAAAATCAAGAAAATATCTCAAATACGTTTAATATACGAAATTATGCATCCAATTAATATATCTATTAGTCAAAATACCTAATAAACACTATCGAATCAAATATATCTTCCCGTCAGCTTATGACAAGGTTTCAAACTTACGTTTGGCGAATTTGCGTGCGTCACTCGAGCCACATTGTCCGGTTTTCGATCAAAATCCCGACTTTGAACGGCCGTATTTTCGCTCTAATGTACTGATTGACCTTTAACTCGTAATTTTCAGTACCAGTTAGTGATTCCCGATGTAATAACATCGATTTCAATATTTGAAATATGTGATCCGATACACGTCCCCATGAACATTTCTATGTTTCAAGTTATTGCATAACAGTTTTATTAAATTTCCTCGAAACATGTGTATTTACTTTTGATACTGATAACTTTGTTGTAGCACTTATTATTTTACGTCGTAGTTGCATATATTCATGCATTGATATATACATTCAAATCAGCAATGGTTATTTGTCAGCTGATGAAAAGTTTGCCCGGTTTAAATTAGTTCCTAATGAAAAACATTAAGTCAATTATTTTATTATATATGTGACGTTACCGCGTATATAGTTTTGATATAATATCATGAAACGTGACAATTGTTGGAGAGTTATATATTCTAACATAGCTTAATGAGTTTTGTCAGTTGCTGGGCTGTCGGTATGATCAATTAAGTATAAATGTGCTAACTATCATTTTGCATCACATGTCATGATCAAAGAGTGCTTTTGACTAGTGTATATTTTTGTTGTAGTTTTCACATACCTAAGCAGTTTTGTGCATCCCTCGTTAATGTTTCGTTTGTTATGTATAGGTTATATACTCCTTTCATTTTTCTATTTTGTTAAAATAGATTTTAAAATAATTAGGAAAAAACAGTATTTTTCAGGCTGAAGTAATCCACATAACGTTATGTCAAATAGCAACCTGTAAAGACAAAGGAAATAATCTCCCGCGTTGTGTAACTTCAGGTAGTGTAGCGGGTATGGGCAATGACATCCACCCAGACATCTTCAACCTGAAACAGTCAAGATAAGATATATATGAATATAATAGGAAATATTATATGGAAGGTGTTTAAGTTATAGTTTTTATAGTATTTGATTGTGAAATACACTTATTATTATTTTTTTTTTTTTTAAATAAAAAAAATACAATTATGAAGTATACTTACATTTTCCACAGGAACCATAGGAAGACCAGCACAGCGTCGTATAAAACGTCCAATGTCCTGGTTCAGTCTGTACTCCACTTGCAGACCGACATTCTGCGTCTTTCGCCATATGCACGGGGCAAAATGGAAAAAGCATCCTTTCCAAGTAGATCCTGAAACCGACAAGGCAGCAGTCTTGGTTGCGACCTCGAAGTCCATCTAAAAGGGAAACAAAAAGGCATAAATTAATAATCCAAATAATCTTTAAAAATATAATTTTGGACAGTTACGTTAATAATTTACTCATTAATAAATTCACTGAAATATATTAAAATATTATATTAATATATATAAAAAAGACATTTATGTACCTGTATTATACTGGGTGCCAACTGCAGACCATAGGTAGCTGATAGTTGTTTCAGAAGGCGGAAGGCTCTCGTGTACGTCGCTGTGGTCTTATTGGGCAAAAGGATACCAACCTGTTTGCAGCCATGTATAATACCTATCTACAGTACTGCTGGTGTGACAGAGCCTACACGTGGGACTATTGTAGTGGGCGTGGCGAGCATGGCTTCCTATGTGAAGCTCTTTGAATGTCGTAAGGCTGGACAGTTTAAGAAGATCGCCAAGAGTACAAGTGTGGATTCAGAAGTTGTGAAAGGGGCGGGGGTAGGCAATAGATTGATCAAATGCCTGTAAAGAATTGCAAATTGAGATCAAGTTGGTAAGAAACCAACGTGTTTTCAGCCTTGTATAATACATATCTAAAGTACTGGTGGTGTGATGGGGCCTACATAGTGTTGTAAACAAGTGTGATATTATCAAGTGTCACATTAAGTGATTTGTCACAATATATCTTAAACGTTTGTATGTATTACCATGGCACTTGGATTCGTATCAAAGCAAAGCAATATGTCATGCAATTACCGTACTTAGCTCTTTTGATATTTCCATCTCAATACCACAGTCTATCATAAAGAGGATCCACCATGCACTGAATAATTTGATATATTTGAAAATGGTGAAAGCATGAATATTGTTTATTTCTTCTTACATAATCTGATGAAATATCAATCATAAAAATTACAATATCCTCTATATATCATGTTTAGTATGAAATCAAATTATAACTCAGCAGGTTAATTGGGATAAATGAATATTTCCACTACGCATTTCCGAAGTATTCTATTGATTAAACTAAATATTGTCTTATTTCCTGTATTTGATTTTTAACATTTTCTATGTCACTGTTTGCAATGGTTATGGATTATGAAACACTTCCCGTTATCCTTACATAAAATACATTTGTGTCTTCCGTCCTTGTTTTTGTGTATGTGTGTCTGTGTGTCTGTGTATCTGTGTATCTGTGTATCTGTGTATCTGTGTATCTGTGTATCTGTGTGTCTGTGTGTCTGTGTGTTTGTGTGTATGTGTGTCTGTGTGTCTGTGTATCTGTGTATCTGTGTATCTGTGTATCTGTGTATCTGTGTATCTGTGTGTCTGTGTGTCTGTGTGTTTGTGTGTATGTGTGTCTGTGTGTCTGTGTGTCTGTGTGTATCAGTGTCGGAACACTCTCGTCCCAACCGACATACTCATACACTCATACACACAGACCCACAGAAAGCAATTACTCAACAAGGACTCAACATAGCACGAATGTAGTTTATGCACAGATAACAGATAGTTTGTAAGCGTCTCATTTTGTGGATATAGTAAAACATGACAGAGAAAAGATATTTATCAACCCAAACTGTGTTCCACAGGAGATATCGCCCAGTGAAAGATCAAGCGATATCTCCTAGGAGAAATCGCTATGACAGTAGATTTTGAACAATGCCCTGTAATCAGAAAAAACATGACATCACAAACGTTTTACATCATCAGTAATGACATCACAATGCTATGACGTCATAAACACAACGACGTCACAATGCTATGATGTAATTAACATGATGGCGTCACAATGGTATGACATCATTGGTTTAGGAGTTGAAGGGCTATGCAGTGTTCAGAGATGTACATTTTTCATGTTAATGTGATGAAAATGATTTTGATGATAAATAGAATCTCACCCAAGTGTCTTCTGATATCAAATATATCATCACTCGTTGATAAAAGTAAAATATCCTCGGCAAGCCTCGGATATTTGATACTTTTATCAACTCGTGTTGATATATTTTATATCAGAAGACACATGGGTGAGATTCTCTATATGTATATTTATATAAAGGACATCATACAATATTCACAACCCACTCCTTTCGGAGAAACTAAAAGATAAATTATAGTGACACAGAGTATCTTTCTTAAAATTTTATTTGGTTTTGATAAGCTACAAAATATCTAATATGCTGATTGAAGTTCATATCTCATCACTGGACTTGCAAATATATCCATTTATGCATAATATCTCTAAAATGATTGATTTTATGGTAAAAATCAAGAAAATATCTCAAATACGTTTAATATACGAAATTATGCATCCAATTAATATATCTATTAGTCAAAATACCTAATAAACACTATCGAATCAAATATATCTTCCCGTCAGCTTATGACAAGGTTTCAAACTTACGTTTGGCGAATTTGCGTGCGTCACTCGAGCCACATTGTCCGGTTTTCGATCAAAATCCCGACTTTGAACGGCCGTATTTTCGCTCTAATGTACTGATTGACCTTTAACTCGTAATTTTCAGTACCAGTTAGTGATTCCCGATGTAATAACATCGATTTCAATATTTGAAATATGTGATCCGATACACGTCCCCATGAACATTTCTATGTTTCAAGTTATTGCATAACAGTTTTATTAAATTTCCTCGAAACATGTGTATTTACTTTTGATACTGATAACTTTGTTGTAGCACTTATTATTTTACGTCGTAGTTGCATATATTCATGCATTGATATATACATTCAAATCAGCAATGGTTATTTGTCAGCTGATGAAAAGTTTGCCCGGTTTAAATTAGTTCCTAATGAAAAACATTAAGTCAATTATTTTATTATATATGTGACGTTACCGCGTATATAGTTTTGATATAATATCATGAAACGTGACAATTGTTGGAGAGTTATATATTCTAACATAGCTTAATGAGTTTTGTCAGTTGCTGGGCTGTCGGTATGATCAATTAAGTATAAATGTGCTAACTATCATTTTGCATCACATGTCATGATCAAAGAGTGCTTTTGACTAGTGTATATTTTTGTTGTAGTTTTCACATACCTAAGCAGTTTTGTGCATCCCTCGTTAATGTTTCGTTTGTTATGTATAGGTTATATACTCCTTTCATTTTTCTATTTTGTTAAAATAGATTTTAAAATAATTAGGAAAAAACAGTATTTTTCAGGCTGAAGTAATCCACATAACGTTATGTCAAATAGCAACCTTTAAAGACAAAGGAAATAATCTCCCGCGTTGTGTAACTTCAGGTAGTGTAGCGGGTATGGGCAATGACATCCACCCAGACATCTTCAACCTGAAACAGTCAAGATAAGATATATATGAATATAATAGGAAATATTATATGGAAGGTGTTTAAGTTATAGTTTTTATAGTATTTGATTGTGAAATACACTTATTATTATTTTTTTTTTTTTTAAATAAAAAAAATACAATTATGAAGTATACTTACATTTTCCACAGGAACCATAGGAAGACCAGCACAGCGTCGTATAAAACGTCCAATGTCCTGGTTCAGTCTGTACTCCACTTGCAGACCAACATTCTGCGTCTTTCGCCATATGCACGGGGCAAAATGGAAAAAGCATCCTTTCCAAGTAGATCCTGAAACCGACAAGGCAGCAGTCTTGGTTGCGACCTCGAAGTCCATCTAAAAGGGAAACAAAAAGGCATAAATTAATAATCCAAATAATCTTTAAAAATATAATTTTGGACAGTTACGTTAATAATTTACTCATTAATAAATTCACTGAAATATATTAAAATATTATATTAATATATATAAAAAAGACATTTATGTACCTGTATTATACTGGGTGCCAACTGCAGACCATAGGTAGCTGATAGTTGTTTCAGAAGGCGGAAGGCTCTCGTGTACGTCGCTGTGGTCTTATTGGGCAAAAGGATACCAACCTGTTTGCAGCCATGTATAATACCTATCTACAGTACTGCTGGTGTGACAGAGCCTACACGTGGGACTATTGTAGTGGGCGTGGCGAGCATGGCTTCCTATGTGAAGCTCTTTGAATGTCGTAAGGCTGGACAGTTTAAGAAGATCGCCAAGAGTACAAGTGTGGATTCAGAAGTTGTGAAAGGGGCGGGGGTAGGCAATAGATTGATCAAATGCCTGTAAAGAATTGCAAATTGAGATCAAGTTGGTAAGAAACCAACGTGTTTTCAGCCTTGTATAATACATATCTAAAGTACTGGTGGTGTGATGGGGCCTACATAGTGTTGTAAACAAGTGTGATATTATCAAGTGTCACATTAAGTGATTTGTCACAATATATCTTAAACGTTTGTATGTATTACCATGGCACTTGGATTCGTATCAAAGCAAAGCAATATGTCATGCAATTACCGTACTTAGCTCTTTTGATATTTCCATCTCAATACCACAGTCTATCATAAAGAGGATCCACCATGCACTGAATAATTTGATATATTTGAAAATGGTGAAAGCATGAATATTGTTTATTTCTTCTTACATAATCTGATGAAATATCAATCATAAAAATTACAATATCCTCTATATATCATGTTTAGTATGAAATCAAATTATAACTCAGCAGGTTAATTGGGATAAATGAATATTTCCACTACGCATTTCCGAAGTATTCTATTGATTAAACTAAATATTTGTCTTATTTCCTGTATTTGATTTTTAACATTTTCTATGTCACTGTTTGCAATGGTTATGGATTATGAAACACTTCCCGTTATCCTTACATAAAATACATTTGTGTCTTCCGTCCTTGTTTTTGTGTATGTGTGTCTGTGTGTCTGTGTATCTGTGTATCTGTGTATCTGTGTATCTGTGTATCTGTGTGTCTGTGTGTCTGTGTGTTTGTGTGTATGTGTGTCTGTGTGTCTGTGTATCTGTGTATCTGTGTATCTGTGTATCTGTGTATCTGTGTATCTGTGTATCTGTGTGTCTGTGTGTCTGTGTGTTTGTGTGTATGTGTGTCTGTGTGTCTGTGTGTCTGTGTGTATCAGTGTCGGAACACTCTCGTCCCAACCGACATACTCATACACTCATACACACAGACCCACAGAAAGCAATTACTCAACAAGGACTCAACATAGCACGAATGTAGTTTATGCACAGATAACAGATAGTTTGTAAGCGTCTCATTTTGTGGATATAGTAAAACATGACAGAGAAAAGATATTTATCAACCCAAACTGTGTTCCACAGGAGATATCGCCCAGTGAAAGATCAAGCGATATCTCCTAGGAGAAATCGCTATGACAGTAGATTTTGAACAATGCCCTGTAATCAGAAAAAACATGACATCACAAACGTTTTACATCATCAGTAATGACATCACAATGCTATGACGTCATAAACACAACGACGTCACAATGCTATGATGTAATTAACATGATGGCGTCACAATGGTATGACATCATTGGTTTAGGAGTTGAAGGGCTATGCAGTGTTCAGAGATGTACATTTTTCATGTTAATGTGATGAAAATGATTTTGATGATAAATAGAATCTCACCCAAGTGTCTTCTGATATCAAATATATCATCACTCGTTGATAAAAGTAAAATATCCTCGGCAAGCCTCGGATATTTGATACTTTTATCAACTCGTGTTGATATATTTTATATCAGAAGACACATGGGTGAGATTCTCTATATGTATATTTATATAAAGGACATCATACAATATTCACAACCCACTCCTTTCGGAGAAACTAAAAGATAAATTATAGTGACACAGAGTATCTTTCTTAAAATTTTATTTGGTTTTGATAAGCTACAAAATATCTAATATGCTGATTGAAGTTCATATCTCATCACTGGACTTGCAAATATATCCATTTATGCATAATATCTCTAAAATGATTGATTTTATGGTAAAAATCAAGAAAATATCTCAAATACGTTTAATATACGAAATTATGCATCCAATTAATATATCTATTAGTCAAAATACCTAATAAACACTATCGAATCAAATATATCTTCCCGTCAGCTTATGACAAGGTTTCAAACTTACGTTTGGCGAATTTGCGTGCGTCACTCGAGCCACATTGTCCGGTTTTCGATCAAAATCCCGACTTTGAACGGCCGTATTTTCGCTCTAATGTACTGATTGACCTTTAACTCGTAATTTTCAGTACCAGTTAGTGATTCCCGATGTAATAACATCGATTTCAATATTTGAAATATGTGATCCGATACACGTCCCCATGAACATTTCTATGTTTCAAGTTATTGCATAACAGTTTTATTAAATTTCCTCGAAACATGTGTATTTACTTTTGATACTGATAACTTTGTTGTAGCACTTATTATTTTACGTCGTAGTTGCATATATTCATGCATTGATATATACATTCAAATCAGCAATGGTTATTTGTCAGCTGATGAAAAGTTTGCCCGGTTTAAATTAGTTCCTAATGAAAAACATTAAGTCAATTATTTTATTATATATGTGACGTTACCGCGTATATAGTTTTGATATAATATCATGAAACGTGACAATTGTTGGAGAGTTATATATTCTAACATAGCTTAATGAGTTTTGTCAGTTGCTGGGCTGTCGGTATGATCAATTAAGTATAAATGTGCTAACTATCATTTTGCATCACATGTCATGATCAAAGAGTGCTTTTGACTAGTGTATATTTTTGTTGAAGTTTTCACATACCTAAGCAGTTTTGTGCATCCCTCGTTAATGTTTCGTTTGTTATGTATAGGTTACATACTCCTTTCATTTTTCTATTTTGTTAAAATAGATTTTAAAATAATTAGGAAAAAACAGTATTTTTCAGGCTGAAGTAATCCACATAACGTTATGTCAAATAGCAACCTGTAAAGACAAAGGAAATAATCTCCCGCGTTGTGTAACTTCAGGTAGTGTAGCGGGTATGGGCAATGACATCCACCCAGACATCACAGTGTTGTAATAAGCCCTGACTATTCCATCTCGTCTAGTTAAGAAGATTTTGAAATGACAAATAATGCATATTTTGTAAAACCTTGATGACATATTGCTCTGAAAATCATGACGTAGTTCAGGTTGCAGCTGAAGACATGAAGCAACTATCAACAGTGGTTCAAACTATATTGTATTTTATATGGTATCGTTTCGGTTTGACCTTTAAACAATGAGCTCTGCAGGGACAACATTCAGAAAGCAAGCAATACCAATAAGATTATGTGACTATCAACCACATACTCTGCGAAAAGAGGCTTTTTGCAAGTTTTTGTCCACACTCGTGGTAACAGACAGGTTAACCATCTTTGTTTGTCTTATCAAAATCACACAATGGTACTTCAAGGCCGATTCTGTCCTTTCATCTATCAAATCAAATACCTTCTTCTCAAGTAACCTATGTCGTTTTTGAGAGACATTTTAGAAGAAGGTTTGATGCAGAAAAACAAGTTCATATGGATAAACAATTTTGAAACGGTTGCGGGAACAGAGCGAAAGGTCAGTTAGAAATAACGTTGTTGGTTGCTCAAACCCCAAAGCAAACAAAGCTGACATATCAATTAACAAATGCTCTGTCGGAAAACACCCTGTACTCTTCAATATCAAAATCATATATGTGCATGAAAATGTCACAGTCATTGATAAATCAGACATATCTACTTCTGATACATGTATAAAAGTCACAAATCAGTAATGGCGTCACAATGCTATGATGTAATTAACATGATGGCGTCACAATGGTATGACATCACTGGTTTAGGAGTTGAAGGGCTATGCAGTGTTCAGAGATGTACATTTTTCATGTTAATGTGATGAAAATGATTTTGATGATAAATAGAATCTCACCCAAGCCTCGGATATTTGATACTTTTATCAACTCGTGTTGATATATTTTATATCAGAAGACACATGGGTGAGATTCTATATATGTATATTTATATAAAGGACATCATACAATATTCACAACCCACTCCTTTCGGAGAGACTAAAAGATAACTTATAGTGACACAGAGTATCTTTCTTAAAATTTTATTTGGTTTTGATAAGCTACAAATATCTAATATGCTGATTGAAGTTCATATCTCATCACTGGACTTGCAAATATATCCATTTATGCATAATATCTCTAAAATGATTGATTTTATGGTAAAAATCAGGAAAATATCTCAAAAACGTTTAATATACGAAATTATGCATCCAATTAATATATCTATTAGTCAAAATATCTAATAAACACTATCGAATCAAATATATCTTCCCGTCAGCTTATGACAAGGTTTCAAACTTACGTTTGGCGAATTTGCGTGCGTCACTCGAGCCACATTGTCCGGTTTTCGATAAAAATCCCGACTTTGAACGGCCGTATTTTCGCTCTAATGTACTGATTGATCTTTTACTCGTAATTGTCAGTACCAGTTAGTGATTCCCGATGTAATAACATCGATTTCAATATTTGACATATGTGATCCTATCAACATACTCTGTGTCTCTTTAACATACATATAGAAAGGCACTAATGACATTACAAGTAGTAAAGTAGGTCTCATATGTTAACATAAGAGAAATCCATTGGATATATGGATAATGAGACAACAATACCAGTAGCGACAATATAATGTAAGAATTTTATCGAAGGATAAAACATCAAAGAAGCTAAGAAGAAACTTTCCTTTGATGTAATCGTTTCCTCATTCTATCTCTAAAACAACAACTTTTCGAGTCATAAATCTAAAAAAAAATCAAAAATGAAAATCTAAACTTATCAACCAGTGCTAGTTTTGGGTGTATATATAAACTGAGCAGGCCCCGATCATGGAAACGTGAGTGAGTGAGTGAGTGAGTGAGTTATTGTTTAGCGCCGCTTGGGCAGCATTGCAGCCATTAGCGGCGCATTGAAACGTAAAGAGCCTTCACACGCCTCACACCCGGGGTAACCAATTAATCAGTGAAAAACAAGAAAAGCCTTCAAAAAGGTAAGTTTAGGGAACCGAGGTATGTATATAGCTAGGGGAGACTGATACGGGTGCCTCTGTGAATCTCGTGTTAAGATGTAATGGAACGGTTTCAGATCACGGATGTCCTCTAAATATCATGGTGGTAAATGGGCGTTAAGGTCTACATGGTCATTCTAATTCTATTCTTGTGTTGTTTCATTAGCGATACACGTCCCCATGAACATTTCTATGTTTCAAGTTATTGCATAACAGTTTTATTAAATTTCCTCGAAACATGTGTATTTACTTTTGATACTGATAACTTTGTTGTAGCACTTATTATTTTACGTCGTAGTTGCATATATTCATGCATTGATATATGCATTCAAATCAGCAATGGTTATTTGTCAGCTGATGAAAAGTTTGCCCGTTTTAAATTACTTCCTAATGAAAAACATTAAGTCAATTATTTTATATGTGACGTTACCGCGTATATAGTTTTGATATTATATCATGAAACGTGACAATTGTTGGAGAGTTATATATTCTAACATAGCTTAACGAGTTGTTTGATCTTCAGTTGTGTCAGTTGCTGGGTTGCCGGTATGATCAATTAAGTATAAATGTGCTAACTATCATATAGCATCACATGTTAGTCATGATCAAAGAGTGCTTATAACTTTTGACTAGTGTATATATTTTTTGTAGTTTTCACATACCTAAGCAGTTTTGTGCATCCATCGTTAATGTTTCGTTTGTTATCTTCAGGTCATATAGCGGGTATGGGTAACTTACCTCCCGACAACAATGTACCGACATACATGTATGTAGAACCAATTTGTAATAAATAAATGTCATTTGCTATCCGTGTATCTGATTCGCTGAATACTGTAACAGAAATTCAGTTCATACCTGCATAAACTTAATTTCGTGACGTCACATCACATGTAGCCACGCCCATTCACACTTAGCCGCGCCCCAAATGACGGAACTATTCGTAAACAATTAACGTTTAAAATTATGCTGTACCAGTTCGCGAGAGTTCGGTAAATAGACACAAATAACAAATAGCTAATACCAAATAAATATGTTATAGTTTGTTTGATAAATGGCACTGCTTCATAACAATACACCCGTCGTATTCCCTCTCCCGCAGTCGCGGCTGTTGCAAGGGGGTCGGCCATTGAAATGGCGCAGTTTCAAGCTTTGTTTCTCAAGAACTCTGCCGTTTAACAAAAACTTAATTCGATTTGATCTGATTGCTTGTCGTCAAGCTTTTAAGTCACATGCATGGCACCTACGATAGTCTAATCGGCTATTTTCATCCCGAATCCAACAGTCGCGAGTTTGTGTTTATGTACAACGGTTGACACTAGGAATGTCAAGGCCACGTGACAAGACGTTGCGTGATTCCGTTGTGAATTTTCATTGGCTGGTGAACTAGTCGTAGGCGGAGCTAAACTAATATTGACGTTTTGATTGACATTTTATTTCTCTCGTTTTGTTGAGAGTTGAATTCGTTCGCGTAAATAGTGCAGTCATATTTTTTCGAATGTGTCTATTTGGAGCAAACAAACGTATTAAAACATCGAATTTGTGTTTATTTATTTATAAGAATTGACTTCAAAATTTATTAAGTTCATGGAGGTATAAACTTAAAAACCGCTGTGCAAACTTCGCGTTACACAGTTTGCACAGCGGTTTTTAAGTTTATACCTCCATGAACTTAATAAATTTTGAAGTCAATTCTTAAGTGTGTTTTGTGCTGTATGAAGTACCATCCAAGGAAGGTGCAGGGCATGATTGGTTTCATAGGTTTGGGGTTTTGTTTTGGAGTGCTCGTTGCAACATTCGAATTAATTGATTGAGCGATTAGTTTCATTATGTCATAGACATTCGACTGTTTAAAGTAACTCTATCGTCATTAATGGCACTTATAAGGCGATTTTGGAATATTTCCTCCTGTTGTCACCATCCGTTCTTTTCGTAACATTAAGAATTGTCCTTTTTTTTTGCATAACAATTTTATAGGTTTCAAAAACTAATATTTTGTGCTACATATATACATATATAAAACATGTTGTATGGGTAAAAGAACATTCCACTGATAACACTTATTGGATACATTGTGACTCTTATAATCGGGAACTCAACAAAAAGCTGACATGTAGGTCAGAGCTCGACCTTACCACTCAAACGATGAAACGATTTAAGCTTAAGTGAAATACCTAAGTTAAGCCAAGCCATGGGTGGTATCTGTACGTCTCATGATTAGTTGATGCAGCTCAAAGCAAACCTCTTTGCCATACATGTTTGTGTCACTTCCAAATAAAGTTTATTTAAAGCCCCAATCCTAAAAAGATAAAAACTCTATAGCAGCAAGCCATTCTGACGACACCGATTCAGGACCAAGTGGAGATGTAAAAATAAACTATTTTTGATAATACATCCGCTGGACGAAACAGCGTAGACAGCGGACAGCTCAGGAGTTAAGAAAGGAGACCGCGGATTGGATGACAGCTCAGGAGTTAAGGAAGGAGACAGCGGATTGGATGATAGCTCAGGAGTTAAGGAAGGATACTGCGGATTGGATGACAGCTCAGGAGTTAAGGAAGGATACAGCTGATTGGATGACAGCTCAGGAGTTAAGGAAGGAGACTGTGGCTTGATAGTTTATTGGAGACTAATCGAAAAGTTTATATTTGATTATCGAGAAAGTTGTCATCTAATCTTTCGCAGGATACCCGGACCTGCAAATAGGCGCAAATAAAGTTATTTATAAATGGCAATGGATTGATCGAACACCTGTAACGATTTACCAATGGAGATCAAGTTGGTAGGAAACCAACCTGTTTGCAGCCATGTATAATACCTATCTGCAGTACTGCTGGTGTGACAGAGCCTACACGTGGGACGATTTTAGTGGGCGTGGCGAGCATGGCTTCCTATGTGAAGCTCTTTGAATGTCGTAAGCCTGGACAGTTTAAGAAGATCGCCAGGAGTACAAGTGTGGATTCAGAAGTAGTGAAAGGGGCGGGGGTAGGCAATAGTTTGATCAAACGCCTTTAAAGAATTGTCAATTGAGATCAAGTTGGTAAGAAACCAACGTGTTTTCAGCCATGTATAATACATATCCAAAGTACTGGTGGTGTGATGGGGCCTACATAGTGTTGTAAACAAGTGTGATATTATCAAGTGTCACATTAAGTGATTTGTCACAATATATCTTAAACGTTTGTATGTATTACCATGGCACTTGGATTCGTATCAAAGCAAAGCAATATGTCATGCAATTACCGTAATTAGCTATTTTGATATTTCCATCTCAATACCACAGTCTATCATAAAGAGGATCCACCATGCACTGAATAATTTGATATATTTGAAAATGTTGAAAGCATGAATACTGGTTTATTAATATATATCAATCATAAAAATTACAATATCCTCTATATATCATGTTTAGTATGAAATTAAATTATAACTCAGCAGGTTAATTGGGATAAATGAATATTTCCACAACGCATTTCCGAAGTATTCTATTGATTAAACTAAATATTTGTCTTATGTTTTTTTAATAAGCAAATACAACCTGAACGGTTTCGGATCAGCTACATAGATGTTTAGTTGTTCTCTTTGGGAATATCATTATTGAATGCAAAAATATACTTTTTATCATGTGTAAACACTTAAGTCAACCTTGAACAACATTTTTTTGTAACGATTAGTCCTTGATAGTCATATTCAAAGTGGGCCAGAACTGGTAGAAGTGTTTCGTTTCAATTTCAAACTGTTTGTTACCAAAACTGAAAATAAAGGTTATATATGTTATTTGAAATAGGACCTCAAAACTTGAATTGCAAATCATTTCTTACAAAATAGATATGCAGTAAAATATAACTGTTTCGTTTTAATTTCAAACTGTTTGTTACCAAAACTGAAAATAAAGGTTATATATGTTATTTGAAATAGGACCTCAAAACTTGAATTGCAAATGATTTCTTACAAAATAGATATGCAGTAAAATATAACTTAACATGACATCTTATAATTTGGAATGCATTTGGGTTGCATATCGATATTTGTAGTGATGGCATTTATAAGATAACTATTGTAAGTAGTTGTAATTACAAACTCAATCAAAACGACACATCTTTAAAGGGTCAGAAGCACGTTTTTTGATAAATTATATTCTAAAATGTTCACTGATAATTGAACATTAATGCTTAATGTACTATATCGAAAGTGTCAAAAATCTCATTACACAAGCCAATCATCCATAGTCAGAGGACAAGGTATGAAGATTAACATAAAATCCATTGGCGACCATTATGTGTGAACACCTTTAATTTGTGTAAGAAAAATGAATTGCATGGCTAAACTTTACATTATATATTTGAATTTTTTACTGCTCCTTTTAGTTTCAATACATTGTCTTTCACTTGGAACCATTCATTTTCATTTTCTTGATATCACCTTATATCCCCCATTAAAACGTGATACTGCCCCTTTAAGACATGTTAACATGTATTAACACTGATGACTATGTCGTTTCGTAGGATGAAGCATGGCCCAAAGTAAGCCTGATGCCCGAGGTATAAGTCAACGAGCCGTAGGCCCTCTTTCAGTTTCTCCATGAAGGAGATTACTTTTATAACGATGCACAAGGGTCATGTTTAAAACAACTAAGAAGCGGACAGAAACAACAGGTATCTGATGTTTCGTGAAGGGGCTGTTTGCAAACCCCTAACCACCATGGAATGATGACTTTCTTTGGGTTTTTGTGTGGGTTTTTTTCTGTATTTTTTTCTAAAAACGAAAAACTCAGTGGGGGGATGCATCTTTCATAACCCCAACTAAAGGTCATTCAGCTTTTACTGATTACAAAAATAATATATAAATATACAACTACTGACAACCAGAGCTTATTGATAAAAGCGCTAGACATACATTAAAGGGGAAGTAGCATGTTTTTAGGGAGAATATAAGGTTATGTCAGGAAAATGAAAATAACTGGTTGTAATCGAAAGACAATGTATTTAAACTAAATGAAGCAGTAACAATTCAAATATGTAACGTAAAGTTCAGCCATGCGGTTCCTTTTTGTTATACAAAATTAAATAAAGGTGTTCAAAAATATGGCCGCCAATGGATTTTATGTGAATCCTCATACTTTGTTCTTTGATTATGGATGATTTGTTTGTAGAAGGAGAATGTTGCCACTGTCAATATAATACTTTTAGCATTAACTTACTTTTCTTGTGGTATGGACTCTATATATAGAGAGAGTATGAGTTTAACCTTAAACTTATAATCTTAGCCTTAAACTATAGTTATGGGAGAGAGAATAGTGGGCAGAGGGGAAAATATAAAAGGCCCCGGAAGCGTGATGGTATTCTTTAAGTGGCTTTTTTTGGAAGTTGGTTTGATGACGAAATACAAATATATGGATTTGCAACTTCTTTAATGCAAAGAGAAGCGACGTTTCGGTGTAGATACTAACACGGTGTTCAAGCAAATAGTGAGACGTCACGGGAGGTTTATAATATGAGAAAACATTCCAATGAAAGAATTTAAAACATTGAATTGCTGGGGAGGCGGCTGACGAAGAGCAATTTTTTTCCCTGGTAAAAGTGGTAGATATCTTCAATAGTAGATAGAAAAATGTTAAATGAAATAGATATTGAGTCATATTGATGTTTCAAGTTATGTTTGTATAATTATGGAAATACTTAAAAATATTATTATATCTTGTATTACTTTCTTGTATCTGTTTGATTTTGGGGAAAATTGAATGTTCATGGGATTCTTTAATACCTTTAATTCTGTCTGTCTTTTTCTTCATCTCAAATTAAGTGTATGAATACCCGCTAAATAAATATCCGCAGAACATTATTAGCCTTAGGTATATGAACCTTTTCTTCAAGCATATTATAAAAATATCATATTTTAGAACGTTGTATTGATTACGCTGATCTTTACATTTGGATATATAAGCACTGATTGAGTGACAGTCAAGAAATTGTTGAGGTATCTTACACGAGTTTACGAAACAGATAATGTACCCTGAATAGCAGTATCATAACCAAATATTATTAGAAATTGACATTTCTTTTATTGTTTGAGCTTGGAACCATGTGTGTAGGGTGTGTTATCACTGGTTTTGCACTTAACGCCCTCTTTCATACTCTACCAAATTCAGTTGGTGTGCACGGTGTTTCCAAACTTCAATGTGCAGAGACCTGCTCAGATAAACAGTTCTAGTAATATTTGAATAAAAGAATAATAAATCAAATATTCATATTTAAATGAAAGATAAGTTCCATTACCAGGCAGTGGTCTCGTGTAGAATCGTGTAGAGTCCTCAACATAGAGGTGAGACAGGAAGCAGCTCTGGGAGGACGGGAAGTAGAAGAACGAGTTGCATGATGGTCTATATCTACAATTTGTCTGGACATTGTAAACTGTCGTCTTGTATCATGTTCTGACGGTAGGTTAACCAACCAGGGCACTAAACTTCTGTGGACTTATTGCATTCTTATGGGTCTTATTGCATTCAAAATGACAATCACATGAAATGGTGATCAGGATGTGTCTGTAAAGTAAAATCAAAATGTGTTAATATTGAGCCTCAAAGATTGGTCAAGAAACCATTGAATATCTGTGGTTTTCAGAGGAGGGGATATTTTGTACCGACTAGATATCACGATTTGACACTTAAGATTATGTTATAGGTTTCATCATAATTATAAGAAAAGCTAACTATCTTTTTTCAGGGTACAAGAGACTTCACATTGGTGGAAAGAATCTGGAGATGGGTTGACGGATCACGCATTGAAAATGATCATTGGCGATCAAACAGTCAAACGGTTTTTACATCGTTTATCAATACCCGTCTCAATTATTGTTTCTGCGACGGGGCATACACTTGGGCTGATACAACGGGAAACTCTCAACACGGGTTTCTCTGTGAATCTCCTATAAAGCTGTATTGAACGTGTCTAGACAGATCTAGAGATCAAATGGGAGAATGTATCCGTAGCATCTCTATCCAGACTTTAAGCTACTTAAAGGGTTTCAACATCCATGTGAAGATTGGAACCTTTATTCTGATCGTAGTATTTCCTCCATTTGGGGCGTTACTTCGATTCGACAATACTTTTCAACAAAGGCTTATGGGCGTGATCTCTGCCTCTGAGATAATTTGCCATTTTCTAACAAGCTTGACCATTCGGTTCACTTCGTTTTTAAAGCAGAGTAGCTATCGTAACAGGATTAAATGGTCACTCGAGAAACAAATGTTGCAAATTTCAAAACGATCTTTATCTGATTTTTGATTAATAAGAGGCTTTGAAATAAAACTCCCAAGACAGGATAAGTAATTTCACTCTCTTTGATTACCATAGGGGATTCATATTTTTCAACTTTCTCTAAGACAAGGTATACTCAAGTTCTGTACCCACTTAATAATTGTATATTCTGCATCAACGTTTTTTTATAAATATGAAAGGAACTAAATACATGATTAACATCAACACACTTGCAACACTGCATTTAAGACAAGCTTCAGTAGCTTAAGATATACAAGTCTTGTTTTTTTCTTATATTAATTTCCTTAGTAACAACAGATACCACGTACATAAGCAACGATATTCGGTACATTATTGTCATGTGGAATAAAGTGCTTGGGTTACATGTAAATATTTGGGATATAAAACGACCTTCCATGTTGTGTGTTGTTTTGTTTAGACCATGATTTCCTTATTGAACCTTATCCATGAGTCAATAAAAGCATTTGGTTCGACTGATATCAGGGTATTTAGTTGAAGGCTAAGTGAAAGATGTACAAAATTAATTGGCCGTTAATGCGTTTTGGGTTACATGTAAATATTTGGGATATCAAACGACCTTCCATGTTGTGTGTTGTTTTGTTTAGACCATGATTTCCTTATTGAACCTTATCCATGAGTCAATAAAAGCATTTGGTTCGGCTGATATCAGGGTATTTAGTTGAAGGCTAAGTGAAAGATGTACAAAATTAATTGGCCGTTAATGCGTTTTGGGTTACATGTAAATATTTGGGATATCAAACGACCTTCCATGTTGTTTGTTGTTTTGTTTAGACCATGATTTCCTTATTGAACCTTATCCATGAGTCAATAAAAGCATTTGGTTCGGCTGATATCAGGGTATTTAGTTGAAGGCTGAGTGAAAGATGTACAAAATTAATTGGCCGTTAATGCGTTTTAATGTTCCTGTATTTCCTCCTTGGTGAACTTTCTTCTCTCATCTTCTCAAAAGCGGTTACATTGCTACCAGTGCGATAAACCCTACTCACTCGGATTCACAAGGGAAGGTCTTTTGGGTTTTTCTTCTCTATTTCTAATTTTGACCGTATGATTTCATTCAGTGAAATTCCAGCGATGTTTTAGAATCGAGGATAAGGATTACAGTTGTTTCGGACTTATAGTGTACGCACTTATTGTAAATAAGTTGTCATCGTTCCAATTCTGAGAATCTTATCAAAGTTCCTAGATTTCAGTTGAAATCATTCGGTTGCAGATCGTTTACGGTCACAGCTGCTGCCACATGGAACGAACTTCCAGACTCTCTAAAGAACTCTGAATCTCTCCCCGCATTCAAAGCCAGTCTTAAAATTTGCCTTTTCCCAAACAACCTGTAACTGCAGACAATGTTTCAAAGCGCCTTTGAGCATGCTTAATGTGTGAAAAAGCGCTATATTAATAGAACTATTATACTAATTATTATCGTCATTATCAAGTATTAAATGAAAACACCAAATGGGATTTTTTTGGTCAAAGTTGAAATATCTTAATCTTGCTTTGAATAGCTATTTAACAACATAAATAAGAATAACATTGCTGATTCGCGATGATAAATATTTAATAATAATAATAATAATTAGGGTATTTATATAGCGCACATATCCACACCGAATGCATGCTCAAGGCGCTCCCTGAATTATTACCCTGGTCTATATTGTTTACTAACAGACAGCGCTGATGTGTATTGAGGTCAGAGTTAAACTAAATACGTAGATAATTGTTCAAATTAATTTTCGTTGAAATATCAACCTGTGAGAAATATGGTGTACAGTTAATTTCATTCTACGATTATATTTTTAACTTAATCGACATGCGTCATTAATGAAACGAGAACATAGTCCAGTCTACCAATCGTCTTTTATCGTCTTTTATTGACGACCAATCAACGTTGAGAATCACTAAAATGCATATGTGCAGATACCAAAAAAATATCCACTCGTGTATCCATGTGTACAGTTTTCATGAAGCTTAATTTTGAACGATAAAAGAATATCACCCTCGTGCCTTATCGGAATGCCTCTGTTATTTGTAACATTTATCAAATAGTGTTGATATATTTGATGTCACTTGGGTGATATTATTCACGTAGTGATTGAGCTTATACCATCTCAACAGGCTTAGGGAAATGTTATTCTCTAATCTAGAATGAAATTTTTGCCCTCATGTTTCAATATTTTCTAAACTTGATCAATATCGTCGTATTAAACACCGTGGCATGTATTCTCAAAGAAATAAAAAATCCCACTTTTAAGGAAATATGTATTACATATCATATTTGATTATCAATGGGTTCAGAAATATACATTGGAAGTTTGTTAAGCAAGGTGAATAAATTTATTGTCCTTGCTTATGAAACTTTCATAAATTTGATCATTTAGGGTGTTAAAGGGGCAGTAGCACGTTTTTTGACAATTTTATATTTTCAATTTTTCACTGATAATTGTACGTTAATGCTCATTGTATTACGTTGATAGTGTCAAAAATCTCATTACACAAACCAATCACCCATAGTCGGAGAACTGATTATTAAGATTCACATAAAATCCATTGGCAGCCATTTTTGTGTGAACACCTTTAATTCATTTTGTGTAAGAATAGGAATCGCATGACTTAATCTTACATCATTTTTTTATTTATTTATTGGAACCATTTATTTTAATTTTCCTGACATCACCTTATATTCTCTCTAAAAACGTGCTACTGCCCCTTTAAGGTGGCTACATTAAATTTTCTTTTTATACGTGTCACATGTTTGTACGTGTGTATGGCAATTTTCAATTTTAGAGACTAAATAAAAGTTAAGGTTCATTTAAAAGGGTCCCTCTTGAATAATTAAGAATTAAAATCTTGCTTCTGCCCCTCTGATAAACTACTATCGTTACAAAGATATGTCAGATACGGTTTCTGACACATGATCCTAATTATCTTATAAATAAATTACATTGCTCCAGGTACATGGTTATGTTGTACATAACATCTCTAAATAATCTTCAAAGATAAAGTGATAGACAGCTGTCACGTTGTATAAGCCATATTGTCACTTTCACTTTCTGAGTAAACCATACATATATGATTACTAATTGTTGATTGTGAAAAGTCTTTTTCATTCGTAAGATGATTCATATGTAATTGTATTTAACCGTGTAAGATATTTCTATATCTGTCATTCATCGTATCTGTAAGATTGAGTTTATCCAGTTTGGAAAGAAAATAATGTTTATAATCATCGATACCCATTGATGTCAGTTATTGTTAAAATACTTCATCGTGTCAGGAATATACTTCGTTATGATTTTGTCTTAAACTATGGTACTATGTATTGTGTACACTGTTACGTATTCATACGTATTCAAGAAATGTAGCATCGCCTCAAGATTTATGTGTAATTATTACAAAATTCTTATCTTTTAAATGTATTTTAACTAAAATGCACCTGTGCAGGTACCAACAAAATATCCACTCGTGTATCCTCGCCTGTATGGATAATATTGAAGTGTTTTAATCCTCAAAGCTTGAATTCCTTGCATGATTATGTGTATGACTTCATACATATATATTATTTACGTGTTCTTTGTATCAATTTGATCGTTGAGTGACATTCCAGAAATTGTTGAGGATATCCAGCCGATCAGAACATGTAAATTTACCTGAGAAGCAGTATCCAAAGATACTTATGAAGAACTAGTATATTTATTTGTATACTAGGGTACGAACATGTGTACTGGATGTTTATTCACAGGTTTTGCTCTTAACACTCTGCTATCAAATCATATTGTACCAAATCACGTTGGTCTACACGGTGTTTCTAGACTTGTGTGTGCAAAGACGTGTTCAAAGAGACCATCATGCAAATCGTTCTTCTACACCCCGACCACCCAGAGCTGTCTCCTGTCTCACCGCTACCATAAGAATACTGCTGGTCTTGTTCCCTTAAAAGGAACTAGATTCTACACAACACCTATAATACCAGGTGCGTAGATGCATTTTTCATCTAATATGTGTTCCAAAATTATTCTTTCACATTTTTGAAAATATTTTCCGAAAAAACGAAAAGGAATTTATTCCAAATATGGTAAATGTTTTCAATATGTTTACATAGGCAAGTTTGCCTGTTACCTTCAGCATGTGTTGATCGCGTCATGATACAAGTTTTTAAATCCAAGGTATCGCACAACAAACAAATGACCTGGCCGTTTAATCCAATTCAAATAGATCGGAATGAGTTTACTGTAGTATTCATTTAAAATACACTCAAAAGCATGTTGCTTTCTGTGATTACCAACAATGTTGATTCTCCTTACCATTGCTGCCCTAATAGGTAAACAACTACAAACAGAAGCTGTCAAATCAGACTCTTATATAAGATGACATGCTTTAGATCTTCTATAGAATTGACTTACTCGAATGGAGTAGTTTTTATATATTGCTGACAAAATGAGAAGAGTAGCTTTTGAGGCAATATCAAGAAACAAAACCAACTGTCAACTGTTACGATTTAGTCAAATGAATCATGTTTTCAGGCTGTATTTCTGAAAGGTACAACTTTGTCCCAAAGCTCAACGTTTGTGTGTTGGACGAATCAAGAGCCACAATGACATGGTACGAAGCGGAGAGCTACTGTAAGAACAACCATGGAATGCTGATGAAGGCTCACAACTCTATCAGACACCAATATTTCCTAGAAATAGGCAAGAAGAATGGTGAGTGAAAATTTGGTACACTGCCGGTATAAAATCCCTCCTCTCATGATGCCAGGATATTCATGTCATGTCAGCACTTTCTTCCAGTAGAAAGGTCAGTCTGACTGACTTTATTCCCCTCTAAATTCAAAGCATTCTATTTCTGGTTTATCGGCTTTTTATTTAAGTTCAAAGTAGTTTATACCAGCAAGTTGTACAAAGGATTAACCCTATACTGCTTATATACGCGATTCTACGCTTCTGCCCTTTACTGCTTTTCTGCGCGATTCTACGCTTCTGCCCTTTTCTGCTTTTCCACGCGATTCTACTTGCTTCTGCCCTTTACTGCTTTTCTACGCGATTCTACGCCTTTTCTAACCATCGGAAAAGATGCAATATTTCAAAGTTATCCTGCTGAAATATTCTCAAATTGAGTTTGAAATTTAAACTTCAGGGTATGTTTTGTTATTCCTGTCCATATTCAATATCAAACAACAATTTTAAAATAATGAAAATCTTGAGATAAAAATCTTGTCGGCAAAATGGGTGATCACCGGAAAACAAAGTTTTAGGTCATTCCAGCCAAGCGATCGCTCACTGACGAGTGGTCACGTTGCCCCTGAAATTTTATTTCGTCCAGGTTAGGAAATTTACATTTCCCGTTAAGGAGTATTTTGATTAGGTGACCTTTTCTAAATAAATTTGTAGTTATTTTGGCCAATAACATACGTGACAGTAATATTGTTACCGGTGTGAGTGACCCGGAAGTGGACCCGGTTTGTTTACATCGAAAACGAGAATCATGTCGTCGCCGTCAACAGGACAATGATTGAATCAAATCGACACTAGCCATCAGACATAACACTTCAGTTGGTGACAGTGAGTATCAACCTTTCTGTAAAATATTTTATTGTCACTGTTATACAGTCGAATGAAGGGAAGTTAATTTATCCCTGTAAAAATATCAACACATTTTGAGTCATTCGAGTCATGCATGCATTTGATCTGTCTTCAATCAACCAAATGCGTCAGTTTTAGTCGATGAATCGTAATCACGTATTAAATGTGAGTTGACAGAATATAATGATTCTTATCAGACAAATGACTCTAGATTTTATTCACCTGTCATTCATTTTTGTGAAAGAATTATAACTGATTCATTGCAACAAGTTATGTAATGATATAACATTATTTTATTAATATCTAAGGAGATCATTTAAATGTGTTATTGTTCGCTGATGATCATTGCCCTTATAAATGTTTGAGGTTTGAATTTTCAGAATATCAAAATCAAATTATTTTATTGAACATATTTATTGTTATGTTGGAAAGTGAGACAAAAAGTGAGCATGCAAACTGGTACTTCCTCAAAAATCTACAAATTACTGATTACCCCCAAAAAAAACATTAATGAAAGAGAACTAAAAAAGTTTTCTTTAAAAAAAAAGCAAAACGTGCATGTTTTTAAAGTGAAAGATTGTTGTGATAAAATATTCCTTTCATGAAACTCTTTTTCAATATTATCAAATTTGTGAATATATTGCAAGAGCTTTAAAATATCATACTAGTATGTATATTTATATTGTGTATGAATTTATATTGAAATCTTATATTTTTTGCAGTGAATAAATTTCCAGAGGAAGGATCAACCAAACTGCCTTGGCTGCAATTTGATTGTTCAAGCTAAACAAAGGTGAACTTTGTGCTTGTTCCATTCTGTTGCTATATTAAGTTTCTTTTCTGTCTGTAATTCACAAACATATATATGTATTTATATTGCTGTGACAATGCTGTCATTGTGATTTTATTAGCTGAATTTAACTAGGGATAAGAATATGATAGATACCACAAAAATGCTTACAAATACTTGCAATATTTCCTAAGAGATGATATACAATAACTCACTCTAATATTGCAAACTGTTTGATGCATGGAGGGCCAACTGTCCAATTTTAAGAAAGCAATGATTTGATGAGAAAAACAGAAATTTCACAGTTGCTTTAGAGAAATGTCATAGAACAAAGTTACCAAGTATCTTTCATAATTTGATTGGAATAACATTTTTCCTGTAAGTATTATGGATGCATAAATTTGTTGTAGAATTATGGAATAAATCCAACAAAACTCTTTATCATGATAATAGATATAAGTAAAGTTATAAAATGTGTTCTCACCAAACAGTTATGAAAACTGCTACAGTCATTTGCTGACAAAACAATTGTTGTATCACAATATGCATGCCATACTATGACCTGTGAAAATACTTGAAATTGATTTGAGATTTCACTGTTTATTTTGATACAATTTGGATTTAATTGAATCATTCAGTACAAAGCCTAATGTTTCAATATATCAGTCAAATGGAATTTGCATGTATATTAAATCTGATTATTATTCATTATTTGTGTTGAGCAGTCAATATGATTTATTTATACTTTCTACTGCAGGAACTATTCAGAGTGGAAGCTTATCCAGGATGGGGAGTTAGTGACCACTGCTGGAGATTGGAACAGTCTGTGATATTCCACATGCAGTCCAGTGCTGAGTTATCTAACTCAGAAGATTTATGGAGTCAACTTAGGAAGAAAAAACACAGAAAAAACCCTGAATACACCTGTGTGATTCAAATATAATGTGAACAATATGGAGCCAAATATTTGACACAATCTAACAACAATTTTAGGTTTTATTAATATTTGTGATTTAGTTATGTAAATGCAGATTCAGTTCAAGTCAGTTGATAATTCATAGTTATGACTTTTAGGAATTTGCAAGATTATGAGTCATTAATAATATCCAGTATACTTTTTCATGTAGTGTCAAATAGGTATAAATATCCTGATGGCATGGATGGTGAAAGATTTGTTTACCAGTGCACTGGATTAAATTGAAAAGTTTATATTCCATGTCTATGATGACTAATGTTATGATCCGATTTTTATTATACAGCCAAACAGTAAAACAAATATAATTCAACGATTTGACCAAGATAACCATATCTAAATTTAAAGAAACTTAATCAGCAAAACAAGAAAGGAACTTGAAAATGTTTTTGTAATTGTAAGATTCAATATTTTAAAAGGCAAAATTTTGTTATTTGAAAGTAAATGTGTTGATCGGGCCTTATTTGTATTACTAATGTAAACAAATAATATAGGTAAGGTCTGTAATAGAATCTGCCAATAACACAAATACCAGTACATTTACCATCACAAGCCAGTAAAGGGATTTTGTTTCATTGGATCTAGTAAAGTTCATATTTTTGTTATTTGTTAACATATAAAAAAGGAAATCAGGTTCAATTCTCGTTGACTTTCATTTCTTTTATGACATGAAAGAGGTCTACAAATTTCATTGCTAAGGGAGATAATCCTGGACAATTTTCAATTTTGAGATAGAATTGTCAAATAAAGACAAGTTGTTGAATGATTTTTACTAAACTGGAGTTTGTAAGTGTGTTTCAATTTGACTTGAAAGATATCTTGATCATCAAGTGTCATAGATATCATGATTTTTTACTAATAATGAAAAAAATGAAACTCTGGTTATTTTCATCTTCAAAAACATGATATTTAACACACTCATTACCCATACATTACCCACACTGTCTAGAATGTACATTACCATGATCGCGGTAGACTTTTGAATTTGGTGAAATTGATGATTTAGAATTGTATATAATGTAAAAGTGCATAACATTATTGTTATGTAATCTTTCATATTGTAATTCAATTTGAGAAAACTGAAGATCACCTTCTGATTGAACTTGTTGATTTGAGTTGACCCGGATTATCTCCCCTGAATTATTGGTTAAACATCATATTAATCTTAATAAGTGTCATTTTCTTCAGGAATATATGTGGAATGTTGGTAACAGTATTGATAAAATTCATTAAAAAAATTAAATAAAATCATTATCAATATATTACCTATGGTTTATTCTTTTTTATGACTGATGTATGTTTTTCCGTTTTGCGGTATTGTACCTTTTAATTAATTAATGATAATGAGCAATTTGAATATCAAAATTGCAAAAAATTACCTCTGAATCGACAAAGGGGTCATTCAAGGGCATGAACATTTCTTAAACATCTGAATTAATTGAATTTAATTTTTTTGATTTTTAAAAAAAATTGCGAGCAGTAAGGGGCAGTGCAGGTGCTTGTCAGGCAAGAAGGAAAGGGGTTGAGGCATGGCGATATTGCAAGCAGTAACAATGTCATTAGGCAACCAATTTGGTCATACTCGTTTAATCAGGTGAAAACTTATTAGTCCACCTTTAAGTAAGCAATAGTTTTCACTTTCCAACGTATTTATCATACACGATTGAATGATAATGGTAACTCTAAAGTCTTATAGAGTCTACGACCCCTTGATCGGAGGAACCCATGGAATACTTTTGATACCTAAAACAATTTCGTTTGAAGCTTTCTGTTTGTGAACTGAATTTACCTCATAAGTTATAGAGCATGTGCTTTCACAACACAGATGAAACTCTTCTATGAATCGGGTACGTGCCCCGATATATCGTTTATTGAATTATTCTTCCCAAAAAGTCACACCCATTTTTAAAGGGGCAGTAGCACGTTTTTAGTGGGAATATGAGGTGATGTCAGGAAAATAAAAATTCATTGTTCTAATTGAAAGACAATGTATTGAAAGTATTTTTTCATATTTCTTACATAAATTTTTTTTTTTTTTTTTTTTTTTTTTAAATTTTATTCCTGTATTCATGGTACAATACACAGTAGCATATCAGGATTACAACAACGTACAGGAAATTAACAAGAAAACTCATTCATTCACCACAGTCATACACTTGCATACCTATTTTGGCTGATTTCTTACATAAAATAATTTAAAGATGTTCACACAAAATGGCCGCCAATGGACTGTGAATTTTAATAATTTGTTCTCTGGATGATTGGCTTGTGTAATGAGATTTTTGACACTGTCAAAATAATACATTTAGCATCAATTTACAATTACCAGTGAAACATTTCAATTATAAAATTATCAAAAAACGTGCTACTGCCCCTTTAAGACTAACTACACTCAAGGAAACCCCAATCACCTAACATGCAAGAGAGTAGTTACAAAATGTCTTCATAAGCCATCTATCTTAGTATATAAATTTTGAATCAGTAAACAAACTTTAAGATGAAATGTCTTCACCTAGGCGATATGCAGGTTTCAAAGATGGGTGATAAGTAGAATCCCACCCTCGTGTCTTCCCATATTAAATAAATCAACGTTCGTTGATAAAAATAAAATAACCTCGGCAAGCCTCGGAATTTCGTTACTAGTTTCATCTTCTCACTTTTTCAGATTACAAGAATATGTACGTCGGTGGGAAGAAAACTGGAATATTGTGGCAATGGGTGGACGGGTATACCATAAAGAATGACCACTGGAGGGCGGGGGGTCAAGACTTTTTTCCTGCCTCGATGGTGAACACCCGTCTCCAGTACTGTTTCTGTGAGGGTGCTTACGCATGGGATGATGCGAGGGGATACACAAGATCCGGTTTTCTCTGTGAATCTCATGTGAAGGTGTAAATGAACGTGTTTTGTCAAAGAGGTTACAAAGACTTTGTATAGTCGTGCCTTGTCAAAAAGGTTACAAAGACCTCGTATGGACGTGCCTTGTCAAAGAGGTTACACAGACCTTGTACGGACGTGTCTTGTCAAAGAGGTTACAAAGACCTTGTATGGACGTGTCTTGTCAAAGAGGTTCCAAAGACCTTGGTTCATAGGTTATTCTAACACCATTCTAATGCTAATTCTTAGCGATGATGTCCCTATGAATATTTTTGAATTTCATGTTATTTTATCTTCTTATGTATAACATATTTGTCAACTTCATTGAAACAAATGTAAATTCTATTGGACTCTTCGTTGTAGCAAGCGTTATAAAAGTTGTAGTTGCTTTGTTTTACACATGGATATGTGCATGCCAGTCAGATTTGTTAACTTTTCGGCAGAAAAAAGTATGCCGGGTTCAAATTATATTCTTTGAAAAAGAGATAAAATGAGAGTTTTTAGATATTACATATTTTATCATAGTTTAATCAGTTTTTTAGCCTTCAGTTCTTTCAAGGAATGGTGGTGTGGAGGCAAGGCTGTTGGTGTTATCAGTGCTTGCGGTATTGTCAACTTTGAGAATGAGTTTTCGAAGAGAAAGAAATTGAAAGAATTGACATATAAGGAGAATATTTATCTCATAGGACATACGGTATCTGATACATGATCCTCATTATCTTATAAATGAATTATATTGCTATGGTAACATGGTTACCATAGCATCTTGTACAAAACATTCGCTAAATAACCTTCAACAATAATGTCATAGCCAGCTGTCACGTTGTTTACCATATTGTCACGTTTCACTTTCTGAGTAACCATATATATAAATGCAGATATACCAATACTATTTGTTGACGTTTATTTCATTCGTAGGATGGCTCATGTGTAATTTGCATTTTTATTTCTATACATCTGTCATTCATCGTATCCGTAAGATTGAGAGATCGTCTAAATTTTTTTAAGAAAAGAGTGTTTACAATCTATGTACATTAGTATCAAGGTTATGGTGTAATTTTGCTGTGTCTTCTATACGTTCATCGTCATCATCAGAGTACAGAAATTAGCATACCTATCAACTGTCAAGTGTAAACAGCAGTAGTCAGCATTTGTTGTAAGATCGTTTTGTATTTCTAAATTCACTGACTGTTGATGACTATTCCAAACAATTATCATTTTGCGTACCGTGGATTAATCGTGGCCGTAATTGTATGACTTTAAAGGGGCAGTAGCACGTTTTTTGATAATTTTATGTTTTAATGTTTTTCACTGATAATTGTTAGTTAATGCTAAATGTATTATTTTGACAGAGTCAAAAATCTCATTACACAAGCCAATCATCCATAGTCAGAAGACAAAGTATGAAAATTAACCTAAAATCCATTGACAGCCATTTTATGTGAACACCTTTAATTCATTTTGTGTAAGAAAAAGAAATCGAATAGCTAAACTTTACGATATATATTTGAAATATTACTGCTCCATTCAGTTTAAATACATTGTCTTTCAATTGGAAACATTTATTTTCATTTTCTTGACATCACCTTATATTCCCCCTAAAAACGTGCTACTGCCCCTTTAATGACGTCACGGGAACCAACGCTACAACAATCGTTGCTAGGCAAAAGTGATATGTGCACTAGTGCTCATATTGAAAATATGTCACTACTTTCAACCATATGGGTAATGATTAGCATAACCATACAATTATCAGTGAAAATGTAAAATAGGAAATGTTCAAAAACGTGCTACTTCCCATTTAAAGGGGCAGTAGCACGTTTTTAGGGGGAATATAAGGTGATGTCAGGAAAATGAAAATTAACGGTTCCAATTGAATGAAAATGTATTTAAACTAAATGAAGCAGCACTGAATTAAATATATAACGTAAAGTTTAGCCATGCGATTCCTTTTTCTTACACAAAATGAATTAAAGGTGTTCACAAAAAATGGCCGCCAATGGATTTCATGTGAATCTCCATACTTTGTCCTCTGACTATGGATGATTGGCTTGTGTAATGTGATTTTTGACACTGTCAAATTAACACATTTAGCATTACCTTACAATTATCAGTGAAATATTTAAAATATAAAATTATCAAAAAACGTGCTACTGCCCCTTTAAGGTCGGTATCTATCCATTTGTTAGGTTATTTCATCCCTTATGCGGCAGCATTTGTTGCAGTTGACGTATTTAGTAAGTGGCCTGAAGTTTCCATAACGACTACATTGGGTAAGACTATTGAAATTCTGAGGGTAATGTTCTGCAAGTATGGGTTGCCTCAGCAACTTGTTGGAACGTATTCTGAATATAAAAATATACTTTCTAAACTCTTAGATTATGATTCTGTCCTATCACACGACTAATTTTGATACAAATATGTTATTACAAATATTACATAGTTTTAGTCATCTATTTGAAAGACACACAATACCTTTATACTTTTGTCGTTTAAGTAATGAAATACAGGTATAGGATCTTCATTCCATGTAAATCGATTCGTATGTTTGGCTTTACAGTATAGCTTGTCAGCAATGAACTCCCTGGATGAAATACAACACAGACGAATATTAAAGGTTAATACTAACGCACAACTACTCTTGGGTATCGTTGCTCGGTTAGGAAAAGCTCAAAAAATTATAATGAAATAACTCTAAACAAAACATTTTCCCATAAGATTGAAGCCGCTGCAAATGGTGGGGAAAGAATTCCTGTAACCGTTAATCAATAAGCGTATGAAACGGAAAACTGCATTTGGTAACTTTTTCAAATGTTATTAGTCCATCTTACGAAATAGCATGATCATATCATCTCAAAGCAACTTGACATATCATTACCTATACCCTTAACTACTTTCAGAAGTTATTGTTGAAATATGTTTTATTCTAACTCTAAGTTCCTGTAGGGGACCAACAGAATATCAACATTCCAGATGTCGGGTAGAACCCGTATAACTTAAAGCCCAGTTGTCATACTTGCATGTGGTTCATGATGAAATTAGGCTATCAATACATCACTCGGTAGAAAAATATTTCGTTAAAAGTTTGATATCATATTTGTTGTTTTAATCAACAATAAAATTCTTTATTCGACGTCCAAAATACAGTACCCCTTTCAAAAGTGTAATAGCTTTAAACAAACCCGCTTTCGATGACATCATCGATCATTATGTGTGTTGGTGTGTAGGGTATCACCTTGGGTTGCAACTAGTGCCTGTTTGGGGGAAAAGAAAATTAAATCTAGTCATTCACGACATAGACAGCTTTCAATCATCACTTCTACAATTGATGCGACGTCATTGATATTGCTATGTGGCGACGTTGCAAGAGACCTCTCGAGTCACGAAATTTTAGACGCAAATCTCAACATTTTAGACAACATAGGCTTAGAATAAACAAACAAATTTGTTGTCAATATGATATCACTTATCTCTTATCTCGTTATGCGATAAAGCCTATGTTTTCACTCTTGACTCATTCATGAACTGACATTACCCGCCACTCGATGAAAGTTAAGTGATACCAGACTTTCAACAAAATATATCCTCTATGTAGTCAGTGGCGGATCTATAAAGGGTTTCAACACTTAACCCTCTCCACCCCATTATAGAATAAGAATTGCAAGTTAAACTAGTCGACCTAGAAGCGTGTTCCAACACCTCTCCTAGCCCCGCCCCTTTCACAACTTCTGAATCCACACTTGTACTCTTGGCGATCTTCTTGAACTTACGACATTCAAAGAGCTTCACATAGGAAGCCATGCTCGCCACGCCCACTAAAATCGTCCCACGTGTAGGCTCCGTCACACCAGCAGTACTGCAGATAGGTATTATACATGGCTGCAAACAGGTTGGTATCCTGTCCACTTGATCTCCATTGGTAAATCGTTACAGGTGTTCGATCAATCCATTGCCATTTATAAAGAACTTTAATTGCGCCTATGTGCAGGTCGGGGTATCCTGCGAAAGATGAGATATAGGTATTATACATGGTTGCAAACACGTTGGATTCCTACCAACTTGATCTCAATTGGTAATTCGTTACAGGTGTTCGATAAACCCATTTTCATTTAGAAAGAACATTATTCGCGCCTATTTGCAGGTCCGGGTATCCTGCGAAAGATTAGATGACAACATTCTCGATAATCAAATATAAACGTTTCGATTATTTTCTAACAAGAATACATAGTTACAACAACCCCCGCCAAATTTGTTTTCATTACAGCTCAGAACATTAGCTTAAGTCCAAAATCACGGTACAAGAACTCGAACCGCTGTCAAATACTTCTAAGCTTCTGATTTCCGAAGGAAATGATACCCCGAAGACACACAACAAATTTGGTTATTCTATCTGCAGAAGTTTCTGAGAAAACAAAGACATGAAAAACAATAACTTTGTTAAAATAATTAAAGGATTCTGATTCTCGAACTGCCTCAAGGCATTGATACCAAGAAGACACACAACACATTTGGTGACCCAATCTACTTTCAGATAAAATTTGTCCCCGTTGAAGACACTGTCGAACAAAAACGAACAAGGGCAATAACTCCGTAAAATAATCTACGGTTCTGGTTTTCGACGTCCATCAAGGCATTTACAACACCGAAGACACACATCGTTACCCTATCTAAGTAGTTCCTGAGATCAGTTGTAGGCCTACCTTAAAGAGACACAGAGTATGTTGTTAGGATCACATATGTCAAATTTTGAAATCGATGTTATTACATCGGGAACCACTAACTGTTACTGAAAATAACAAGTTAAAGGCCAATCAGTACATTAGAGCGAAAATACGGCCATTCAAAGTCGGGGTTTTGATCGAAAACCGGACAATGTGGCTCGAGTGGCGCGCGCAAATTCGCCAAACGTAATTTTGAAACCTTGTCATAAGCTGACAGGAATATATATTCGATTCGATAGTGTTTATTAGGTATTGTTACTGATAGGTAGATTAATTGGATGCATAATTTCGAATATTAAACGTATTTGAGATGTTTTTTTGATTTTTTCATAAAATCAAGCATTTTAGAGATATAGTGCATAAATGGATATATTTGCAAGTCCAGTGATGAGATATGAACTTCAATCAGCATATTAGATATTTTGTAGCTTATCAAAACCAAATAAATATTTAGAAAGATACTCTGTGTCACTTTAAACTCGGAAGGTCGAGGCTTCTCGACCGGCCATTTGAATGGCACAACAACTATTCTGCAGATATTTGCCGGACCGATCGCGGGTCAAGCAAAGGTATTATATATAAATGATAATAATATTGGAAAAGACCTACTGTGAGGGGTAGGGTTGACAATCATCTGAATGTTCATTCTGGATTATCGAGAATGAAATTATATCTAAGGGAATAAGGGAAGCCTATTTTTTTCATATCGTAATGTTTAAAACTCATGGTTTAAATACACACGTAGGTTTTTTTCTGGAGACAAGTCGAGGTGCCGTTTTTTTCATGCTGGTAAAACATATAAAAAGACTGCCGGAAATGCTAGAAATATGGCGACGCTTAACTCAAGCATTTTACTGTACTCCAAGATCGGTTACAAGTATCTTTAGTTTTTCTGGAATGTCAGTATTGATACATATAATACTCTTTTTCAACTTGCCTTTTCTCTTCTGTTTGGTATGTATGTCAGTTCATACAGATTATGAACTGTTTCCGTTTTTGAGCAGTTTGAACATCAATTGTTAATTAAGTACTACCGGAAATGCTAAAAAAAATGCTTTTTGGAGTTTATTTTAACTTGACTGAAAATCAAACGGAATTGTGGTAATATCTCCTAATGACTTCATGTCGAGAAACTGATTGTAGAAGGGTTTTACTGGAGAAAAGATATGTGTAGGAAAACTTCCAAGGACAGAAATCTAATGCAGTCTTTAGATATATTCAAATGAGGTCAACGACTATTTAAGTTTATGCTACTAAAGACACATGCAAAATAATCGAAACTGAATTGTGTATCTTTCTGAGAGCGCTGTCTATATAGTAAAAAAAATATCTTTAAAAAATATGATTTTCACCCAACACAAACAACCCTTCATTGAAGGTCTCCCCTAAAAATCTTATTCGGAGAAAAATTCTATATATTCGGATAAGACAGTTAATTTTCTTTGGAAATCAAAAACGTGTAAACAGATGTCTAGCTCAATTTCGATGTTGGTCTCGATCAAGATTTTTAAGATTAAGAACATAACCAACTGTGATGGATAAATGGAAACAGATTATTTGAGATAAGGCCTACCAATTATTCTCAGAAACTGTTACAGATAGGATCATCAAATTTGCTGTGTGCCTTCAGGGCATCAATGCTTTGATGGAGTTCGAAAATCAGAACCGCTCAAATATTTTTTCCGGAGTTATTGCCCTTGTTACATTTTTTTGGGACTCTGTTCGAGGTGTCTTCAAAGGAGCCAATTATTCTCAGAAACTGTTACAGATAGGATCATCAAATTTGCTGTGTGCCTTCAGGGCATCAATGCTTTGATGGAGTTCGAAAATCAGAACCGCGCAAATATTTTTTCCGGAGTTATTGCCCTTGTTACGTTTTTTTGGGACTCTGTTTGAGGTGTCTTCAAAGGAGCCAATTATTCTCAGAAACTGTTACAGATAGGATCATCAAATTTGATGTGTGCCTTCAGGGTATCAATACCTTGATGGAGTTCGAAAATCAGAACCGCGCAAATATTTTTTCGGAGTTTGGTGTCATGATATTTTTGAGTACACTCGAGTATTTAGGAGAAGGTTCTGACTTAATTTAAAATAAGAACAAATCTGGCGGGGGATGTTGATGACTATGTTTCTTGTTGATATTAAAGTGAAAATCACGAAAAGCTAAATAAGTTGTCGAGCAGGTCGGAAAAGCATTTTCTAACATTTCCGGAAAATACTTACGGGTCTCACCTATTTATTAAGGAGCTTTGATGGAATTGGACTCACCTTTTGTTCTGGCAAATTCCACAAAGAACTTATGCCTCTCTGCTGTGTGCGCCTTCATCAACAGGCCATGGTGGTCCCTACAGAACGTTCTAGCGTCAAACCAGGATTTCCTCGCAGCTGATTGGTCCAAAACGCACGTGTTGATCCTAGCTATAAAGCTGTATTCCTTGGTAATGCAGCCTACAAATCCGTTTTTGAACACATAAGTCATTATCCCTTAATGAAGTGTTTAAATTGTCGAAACCTTTCACGAACGTTTATAATTGTGAGAGGAGTTTTATTACTTTCACTGTTTTAATATAACCTTTAGTTGTAATATTTATGTAGTATTTCTCGGAAAAACAGCCTTTCATATACAACATAGAATATTCTTGGAAATTTTTCAAAATGTCCTACCGTATATAATATCATTTAAATTATATGCGTATAGCGAACTAAATTCTTTGGTCCCTTGGAGTTCGGTATATCCGAGTTCTACTGTAGTTCTACTGCATTTATTTTTAAACTATTGGTAAAATTATTTTTAAAATCCTTTTCGGTGAACTTCACCCTAAAAACAAAATTTAAAAACGCTGTTTATATTGTTTTATGATCTGCAAAGATGCCAAAGGCAAAGAAGAAGATAATTTCAAATCAGTCTTATTCATATAAATCATTAAATGATGGAAAAGGTTTTTACTTACCCGGCAGTGGTTTTGAGTAGAATCTAGTTCCTTTAAAGGGAACAAGACCGGCAGTGTCCTGAATATAGCGGTGAGACAGGAGACAGCTCTGGGTGGTCGGGGTGTAGAAGAACGATTTGCATGATGGTCTCTTTGAACACGTCTTTGCACACACAAGTCTAGAAACACCATGTAGATCAACTTGATTTGGTACAATATAATTCGACAGGAGAGCGTTAGAGGCAAAAACTGTGAATAAACAACCTGTACACATGATTGTCGATCGGAACAAATACGCTGTATAATATATTTGAAACGAAAGTGTAAGAAAATGATTTCCTGAGTTGTGCCAACTAGGTCCTCTTGACAGATATTATTTACTTGTTGTTATCAATTTCAGATATTTGAAATTCTGTTAAGTTTCTGTTATTTTCACTTTTAAAGGTCACCTATTGAGCTTATACCACAATTTGATACGATATACGACAGAATCACTGCTTTCTGGAATTCCTCTAGCTGATCGGTTGATACGATATACGACAGAATCACTGCTTTCTGGAATTCCTCTAGCTGATCGGTTGTTGAAAGAGTGGTTTGATACTGTATCTCTTTGTTTCATGGAACATTTCTTTATTTTAGGTCAAACATATGATAATTTATTAATTTATTTTATACTCAGATATCATTTGATTCCACATTACCCTATGTTTTCATAACAGGTTTTCATGAAGTTATAATATATTGTCACTAGCCAGTGTTCAGGACCCATGTCACTTGTTATTATATTTCATAATATTACCCATAGAGACCAGGATATACATATGGAATTTTATTTGATATATGCACATATACATTTAGTGCTTCTCAACGTTCATTGGCCGGTTACTTATATAAACGATTGATCGACAGAACCATTTTCACGTTTCATTAATGTATATATAAGACTGAAGCGAAAACTGAAATCTATGAACATTATTTGATTCGATGTTTATTACAAATTTTAATTCAAATGTTATTTGACAATTGAACTACGTTTTTTGAAAGATTTTATTTGTATAAGAAACCTTTTTTCTTTATGAAAATTTTAATATTCCATGTTTTCCTCAAACTAGCAAATGAAAATATTTAATCCAAAAGACAATCACAATTATTTTGTTATTTTTCAAATTGATTATAAAAGCAATTATATATACACATTAACTGCTATGCTGTGTCTCAGAGGCCTGATTATTGTTTCGTTTACACCCTTCATAGAGTTTACCAATAAATCCCTCACAAATCCGAACAAGGTAGATATACCAACACCAAAGGAGAATTAAGACTATGTAAGCTCTGTAACCTAAATGTAAATGAAAATGAATACCACTTTCTTCTTATATGCCCCATGTATAATAGCATTCGCTCTAAATACATTAATGAATTTTATTATGTCCATCCAAACGAGTTAAAGCTATCATCCTTGTTAAATAGTAAAAATCGTTTTGTTATTCAAACCTGTCTATGTTTATTTATTATGCAATGTTGTATCGCAAAATTTTATTACCAAACTAAATTCTATGTATTGTCTTTATATATCAAACGAATGTGTAAATACGTTAATATGTATATTCTGAATGTACTATAGGCCTGAGGCCTTTTAAGTACCGAATAAAGATTGATAAATCCCTCACAATCTACCTGCATGTCTATGTTGAATCACATAACGTTTTGATAAGCAATATGACCTGTGTGCTTTGTTCACATGCCCCTATACAGAGATGGTAATGATGCTGTACTTTCTTCTACCAAGTCTGAAGGGAGTGAAGTCGCGGCTATTTTGAAGGTGATGTAACCCCCACCCCGCTGTCACCAGTAGTAAAAACGTGTAGGTCAAGATGGAACGGTGTGTACGTCAATATTGACATTGCTTACCCATTCTATCCTTAAATAAGAGAGCATAACATTAGTCGTGACCCATTCTCCCCCCCCCCCCCCCTCATTCCCCACATAGGCAGATCAAGTCGTCATTTAATGTTGATACAGACTATGTTCTATTTAGTCGAGTCTGTGGTATAGAATGGGAGATGTCTGTTTCCAAACCATTTTAACAATGCATATGTTTTTATCTCATGATTTTAGATTATCAATTAATCTCGTGTCTCATAAGCCTTTTAAGGCTGGATGTTGTTTTTTAAATTGACTCTGTGAATGTTCCAAATGTTTTATAACAACATGTGACACGTACATAAAATATATTCTTCTTCTTCGTCTTCTTCTGTCTGATTGGAGGCAAAGAAACAAGTTGTGCAATAGGCGACGTTGTTCTAAAATCATCGATTTGGCTTCTGAATCACGGAAAGGGCATTGTGACATAGACCACCCTTTCCGTGTGAGAAGCGGTTTCCTTTGCTAAAGAAATCTAAATGGTTTGTGGTGCAATATTCTTCAGCCAGAGGAAACTGCCGGAACCCGAGGATTTTGATCTAATAAGAACAGATTTTATCTGCCTCGGTTAGGAATAAATGGAGATCTTTGACACTCTGAAGATAATAAATCATATTTATTTGAGTAATTATTTAACAATATTATTTTAGAAAAAATATCCTCTTCCCCTTTCTAAGAAAATGACAACACAGAGAACATTTTGTGATTTTATTCAAAGGAAAGAAGAAATACAGACACGTGTACCCTGTGCAGATGACACCACAAATAGTGGTTATGGCCACAATTCTGTCATGTTTATTGATATATAAAATATTTAAATCTTCTACGCATAGAAAAGCTAAGAAACTTCATCGTAGCCATGTAAACGTTCTAAATGATCAAAGTTATAGAAATACATTTCCTTTACCTAACCATCTTCAATGTAACCTGATGTCTTAAGGCGACTTTACCATTTTTTAGCTGAAATATCCGATACATTCTAATATAATATTGTTTGTTAAGTTGGCAATGACATAAACTTCTATGTATAAACATTATTTACTGAGCAATATTCATGTATTGAATAACAGGGCAAAAATGTTATCAACGTGCCATTCAGCTGATGTCAAGTCACGTGACAAACAAGTTTATTACCTGTCCATAAAATCACTTAAAGACAATATGACGTTTTAGACTTTATCGGCAGATTCACATTTGTGGCCAAGCTTCAATGCAGATTTAATGTGAAACTGCTAACAGATGACTGGGTTTCCCTCGTATTGAAATATAATTCGATTCAAATTTAATTTTAAGGTTGAAACTGCAAACAGGTGATGTAATTTAACGTTTGAATGGAAAATTTGGAAGTTGCTGCACAAATATTGCCCCTGCTTAAATAATTTTTCTCTTAGGATGTCAAAATTTTGTCGACTCGTCTCAAGGATGATCACATCAACAGCCTAAGCCCGTAATAACATGAACGTACAAATTTTCATAGGATCGTCTACCATTATGAGACAGCTCAAGGATAGCATTAGAATAAGCAAGTAAGAATTGACCTTAGACGTCCATTCTAGCCCCTACACTTGGGTGTTATCCGTCTCCCAAGATCAGAAGAATAAGCATGTTGACCTAAGACGCCCATACTCCCCCCTACACCTTGGTGTTACCGTGATCCCAAGATCAGAAGAATAAGCATGTTGACCTTAGACGTCCATTCTTCCCCCTACACCTTGGTGTTACCGTGATCCCAAGATCATAAGAATAAGCATGTTGACCTTAGACGTCCATACTTCCCCCTACACCTTGGTGTTACGGTGATCCCAAGATGAGTCCACCTACACCTGAAAAGGAGATTCACAGAGAAAGCCGTATAGATAGTTTCCCCTGGCATCATCCCACGTGTAAGCTCCATCACAAAGGCAGTACTCTAGACGGGTATTCACTAACGCGGGTAGGAAACTGTCTCGACCTCCCGACCTCCAGTGGTCATTCTCTATGGTCACTCCATCCAACCATTGCCACAGCTTTCCAGTTTTCTTCCCGCCGATGTGCATCCTCTGGTACCCTGAAAGGGGTATATGTCTTTTCTTAATAAATGACAAAACTTTGTATAAACAAATAACGACACGAAATTAACAGCAAAATCCGTCCAATAAAGATTAAAGTATAAATTGGGATTTTGTTCAGAAATATTTAGAAGGAGAATGAGGACATTAGACGTACCTTTCTCCTGACTCACAAAATACAGTGTCTTTCAGAATCAACGAGAATTTTCACTCACCTATCTTCTTGCCTATTTCTAGGAAATATTGATGTCTGATAGAGTTGTGAGCCTTCATCAGCAGTCCGTGGTTGTTTCTACAGTAGCTCTCCGCGTTGTCCCACGACATTCTAGATTCTGTTTTGTCCAATACACACACGTTGAGTTTTTCAACAAAGTGGTAATTCTTTGTTATGCAGCCTTCAAAAAATAATTCAACATAACTCACACAGTGACCTTTGAGAAGTTTCGTGACATGATGGACAATGAAATACGCTTTCAAACGCTGAGGAAAAGTGACATTTGCTTACGGAAATATTGTGAAAACAGTCACCATTTCTTGAAATAATACTAATATTTTTCAGATATTATATTTCAAAAAGTGATTTCTGGAAAATATGACCATGATAAGATCTAAGATCTTAAATGCATCTACGTACCTGGCAATGGTATTGTGTAGAATCTAGTTCCATTAAAGGGAACAAGACCAGCAGTGTCCTGTACATAGCGGTGAGACAGGAGACAACTCTGGGTGGTCGGGGTGTAGAAGAACGATTTGCATGATGGTCTCTCTGAACACGTCTTTGCACACACAAGTCTAGAAACACTGTGTAGACCAACTTGATTTGGTACAATATGATTTGAAAGAAGAGTGTTAAGAGCAAACCCCGTGAATAAACAACCTGTGCACATGTTCTTTGTCTAGAATGAAAATACGTTTACAAGTTATCCAAATATCTTCGGACACTGCTTTTCTGGTAAGTTCAAACCTTTTGATTGGCTGGATATCCTCAACAATTTCAGGAATGTCACTCGAAGATTGCCCATAAATACTAGTCATCTAAGCAATACCTTCGGATACTGCTTCTCTGGTAAATTCAAATGTTCTGAAAGGCTAGATATCCTCAACAATTTCTGGAATGTCACTCGAAGTTTGGCCATATAACCAATTGATATCCAGTGTATACGTATATGCTACTACCTTAAGGTTATATAGATAAATATACAAAGTATTCATGAGACATGTACCGGATGATTTCTTTTGAGTTCAAGCATATAGAAACCGAGAAGAGGGGAGAAACAGAGGAATCGGGATATACGTTGTTAAAGGAGCAGTAGCACGTTTTATTAAAATTTCAAATTTTAAATTTTTCACTGATAATTGACCGTTAATGCTAAATGTATTATTTTGATAGTGTAAAAAATCTCATTACACAAACCATTCATCCATACTGTAGTCAGACAACAAGTTAGAAAGATTCACAATTGGCGGCCATTATTGTGAGAGCACCATTATTTTGTGTAAAACAAATGAATCGCATGCATGAACTTAACATTATTAATTTGATTTATTATTGATTCATTTAGTTTAAATACATTGTCTTTCAATTGGATCCATTCATTTTCAATTTCATGACATCACCCTACGTTTCCTCTGAAAACGCGCTACTGCCCCATTAAAGACCAATTACGTCATAAATTTTCTTCAAATCTTGAAATCAGGATATACTTTCAAGGTTAATTGTTATTATTTCAAACTAGTATTCCTACTAGTACATTGAGCTGTTATTTTCCCTTTTTTGCAAACAAGCTTGGACAATCAATTCACTTTATCATATTGATATCTAAACAGCTCATAAAAATAGAATTGTATGTTGTAAAACCGACATATCCATGTATGTTTGACCCCCAAAACACATCTTGGGATCATGGTTGACATGTGTATGAAGTTAGGTGAAGTTAGCATTTATAGGTTAGGAAACAAAAATGATTTCTCATAGAGTAACAGAATAAACGCTATACAAATTTCAAAAGAGAGAGAGGTAAACTGAAACAGATACCTTCCCTAGTGAATCCGAGTGAGTGAGGGAGTAGGGTTTAACGCAGCGGCAGAAATATGAATGTTTCCACCCTGATATCTGCTAGGGCAAACATCTACGGGGTTGCCTGTGTGTGTATTTATCGAAAAACAATTACACATCGGGTTTCAATAAGCATCAAATAATATATGTATTTTAGTTGAATAACTTTTCAAATCCCTATTTGATAATAAATGTACACATTTGATTTGACCCTTTCGTGAAAACTGATCATACACATGTTTAGCTCTTCCTTTTATGTTCAAACAAATCAAACATTCCTGTTGATGTTAAATGAACCCGGATTGAAATGATGTCTTCATTACTCAATCACAATACACCAGACTACAGCCTTGATTTCACAAAGTCTTTATGTTAAGGATAAAACAAGAGTGTGAGGTTATGCTTTGGGTTCAAAACCTGAGGACAAAAAGCTGAGTGGTTTAATTCCCTTCTTTTCATAGCTTTTCATAGCTTTTTGATATCCCATGCATAAGCAAGGTCGAGTGTTTTCTATATCGTAGTAAAAATACTTTTTAACTACACAACCATTTCTTCTTAGTATTTCATTTAATTACATTACTTAAAAGTTGCCCAACGTTACTTTGATTACTGCAATTAAAATGCAATGTGTTCAGTTGACTCTTTGTAATTGACACAAATGCACGTGCAAAGCATTCTTCAAGTCCTAAGGTTTTACAAATGACAAGGAACAGGACACTTGGTTGATATCGTGAAAGAAAAAACTTAAAATATCAATGATGAATATTTTATTCATTTAAAAGTGTTTTCCAGTGTAAATCGATATCAAAATTCTGTAGGATAGCAAAACGTTACTGAAATCTGACCTTTAAGAAATAGATTGTTTAACAGAGCCTACATTTTCTTTATATCATAACTTCCGACTGTAAAACATTCTGGGACGTTATTATTAGCAAACCAATACCTTTCAAAAAAAATAGATGATTTCCCTAAGAAAGAAGAATTTGACTACGAATGTCGAATATCAAAGTAAGAGATCAAGCCCATGGGTACATTTAGACGAAACTGAAAAATCTTCACAGCTTTTTGACATGAAGGGTTGCTCAACCCGCAAAATCATTTTTCTATGATAAGGCGCATATTTGTGTTTTTCTTTAAAAAAAAAATTTTCTGACTATAAAGTCTTACTGATATACAAAACAAGTTCTGTGCGCTCTTTACCTGAAAATGTTGTGGTTAGACATAGGTTCAAAGCAAAACTAAATTAATAGAAGGTCGATTGATATACCGTATGGGATAATCACTGTTGTATCTTACTTACTATAAAACTGAAGGTATATTGAATAAATGAACAAAAAAGGACCTTTTACATTTTTATTGAAACAACAAACGAAATACAAATAAATAGTGAAGAGTGTCATATTCGTCTATTTGCAGATGACTCCTCAAGTATTTCATTTATGGTACATGTAAGAGTTCATCATATAGAAGCTGCCGTGAGGAACTGTTCCAAGTGTTTAGTGTTTAATGACTTTTATATTTAGCCCTTTTCCTAGTCATAGCAGAATTTATATATCTTAAGTAGACAAACATTTCTAAATTTCAAATGATTGTTCCTGATCTAAAAAAATTTCGCATTAAGAATCTTTTATAATCAAAGTTAGTGAAACATTATTTCATTTGAAAACCCCTTCAATTAAGTAGAAATCAGAAAAAAAGTCAAGTTGCAACGTTTGTTTCATTATTTGTCTTGTGGTCACGCTATTTCAGTAACATTTACAAGGGAACGATCGAACTTGATAGGATTTGGCATATTTACTGAAACTTTGATCTTCAGTGGAGAAAACAATGCCAATCAACATTCATTGAATAGTATTTTCGGCTCAAAACAACATAACATTTAACAATATGCAATACGAACAGAGATGAAGGCATGTTACAGACATAAAACGTCTTCAATGAGGTGATATGCGACAAAGAGTAAAATATCTGCGTAAGTAAACATTGTTGTTCCCTCTTTTGGAAACACACTCTCGGAGTCAGACAACACCGCAAGCACATCCGTACCAATATCCTTATTGTAGTGTTATAACTCATCTCTAACGATCTTATGTTATAGCGGTATGCTACAACCTGAAGGGCAGGAGAGTTACCTCCCTTAGTTTTGTAAACATCATGGCAATAAAGATGTAAAAAACAATGCTGCATCGTGATTACTGAAAATCATAAACATAGATCACCCATCGGTAATCTAAAACAGTACACTTATCACAATACAATCCATTCTCTCTCCACAGGGGCAGATCAAGCCATGAAATGTTGATACAGCCTCTGCTCTATTACGCCGAAATCCTTGGGTTCCGGAAGTTTCCCCTGGCGGGAAGAAGTTGCACCGCAATCCATTTGAATTCCTTCATCAAATGACAACACTTCTCGCATGGAAAGGGTGGTTCATATCACAATGCCTTTGCCATGATTCAGTAACGAAAATGATGATTTAAGACCAACGTCGCTGATTGCACAACTAACTTGGATTGCCTCCAATCAGGCATCTCCCATTCTATCCCACAAAATCGGCGTAATATAACAGAGGCTTTATCAACATTTCATGACTTGATCTGCCTCTGGGGGAAGAGAATGAATACAATCATGCTTTGACAAAGCTAACGGTCCAATAATCGACTTAGAAATACTTATATAAATAACCCGTCTTCGCGGTGTTACTGAAAGAGCATTCAAGACGTCATTCGGAAACTTCCGTACTTTCATCTGCCTACAAAGAAGCATACCTGATTAAATTGTGTACGTCAAAATGTATTTATCAATAACTATGACAGTAAAGATATAAGGTGCTACAACAAAGCTACAAATATCTCATGAATTTAGTTTATGCATGTGTGGAGAAAGTTGAGGAGTTCGAGAAAGTAATGAGAGGATACGAGAATTTATTCAAGAAATTAGCGCATTTGCACCGGATGTTTTGACCTTTAATACACGAAGGTTGATAATGTCATCGTTAAGACAAAAAACAAGTCATGTCTGTTTGAACAATAGTGAGTTATATCTAAATCATAAATTATGATTAAATCACTGCCAATTATGAACGTAAACAGCAAATTGTTGAATTAAATCAAATACTACGATCAGATGAAAGGTTCGAAATGTCACATTGTCGTTAAACGCTTAGATATAGCCTTATAAAGACTATTATCCTACCTCATGTAAGAATCCCGATCTCTGATTGGTCCACGTGACCCTGAATAAATACTGATATCCCGCTCTTGAGCGGGGTAATAAATCATTTATACCCCGGCACATAAAAAGCATGAAAAAGCGTGCAGATTCAGCGTCTTGAAATGTACAATGTATGTTACCTCGAACACATGATTAAGCTGGTTAGTTTTGATCAACTGATATGTAGCATTGAACAAACTATAGTAAAATGACTTAAGAATTTCTTACCCTTTATCTTCATATTATATGCGTTTTGTTTAAACATTCGGTAAGATACATTCGCTATACCATTCAAAGGCGGGGTAGATGGGGAGATATCCGCCTCTCGCTTGGTGTTATGTAACTCGCCTTCGGCTCGTCGCATAACACCAAGCTTGAGGCGGATATCTCCCCGTGTTCCCCGCCTTTGAATGGTATAACTTATAGAGTACAGACTCTACCACAAAGCGTTCGATACATGCTCCCGTTTGATATACTTCATCTCGAGACACGTTCAATACAGCTTTATAGGAGATTCACAGAGAAACCCGTGTCGAGAGTTTCCACTTGCATCACCCCAAGTGTATGCCCCATCGCAGAGACAATACGTGAGACGGGTATTGAAAATCGATAAAAAAAATGTTGATTGCCCACTTAATCGCCAATAATCATTGTCAATGCGTGATCCGTCAACCCATCTCCAGATATCCAATTTCTTTCTTCCACCGATGTGTAGTGTGGTGTATCCTGAAAAAGGATAGTATGAATGTTCATATCATTATGATAAAATCAATGAAATAACTTTGAGAGTTATAAGTCAAATCGCGATATCTGTGCCAAATATCGCTTCTATTATGAGCCACATATATGCAATGGTTTCATGACCAATTAATGTGACGATACTCAATATCAACACATTTTTTTCAGACTTAACATTGTCACCATTTTATAAGGATGCTATTGTAAACGCATTAGAAACCTTTTGTTCTCAAATCACACATGAGGTGTATAATCGTCCAAAGGAGAGTAGGGCATTTGTTGGATAACGTCAGAACATGATACAAGAGTAGTTTACAGTGTCCAGACCAACTGCAGAAGGGCTGCATATCCCAGAACAAAAATTTTCAATTTTATTCATCAAGACAGGGTCTATTACAATCAGGCAGTCTATCCTTATACCATATCGTTCGCTTGAATAAACAACCTATGGGGGTTCAAATGAGTGTACACCAAAACGAAACAAACTTTCCCGTTCACCTTGCTTCTTGTCTATGTCTAGGAAATATTGGTGTCTGTGAAAGTTCATATTGGCAGTCTGCCAAATTTCTACTTACCATTCTTCTTGCCTATTTCTAGGAAATATTGGTGTCTGATAGAGTTGTGAGCCTTCATCAGCATTCCATGGTTGTTTTTACAGTAGCTCTCCGCTTCGTACCACGACATGTTTGCTCTTGATTGGTCCGATACACACACGTTCAGCTTTGCAACGAAGTTGTAATCCTTAGTAATGCAGCCTGCAAACATTATTCAACTGATTTAAGAATCTTGATAGATGGAATATGTTGCGAAGATTCGGCATGATATCTTGTCCCTATTTACGACAACATCGACTTTGTTGATTTAATCTAATCTTTGGGTACAATTGGAAATTTATTACAGATTAACTGTTTCATCAAGACTTTCAAATTATCGTGAAAGACAGCTTTGTGATGTATGCAAATAGGGCTAGGGGTTTCATGTGAATGTTGGAAAAAGGAGCAGAGAACATTTTAATATTCGTAAAAGTCAAATACTAATTTAAGTGTCATTATCAGAAATTCTATTCCATTTGAGCTAGTTACATAAGTAATCGTAAACAGAGCGTGTTTGTTAATGGAGCCACATCCAAACCAAAGACAATCAACGCTGGCGTCCCCCAGGGCTCAGTGCTTGGTCCCTTTTTATTCATTGTGTATATAAACAACATAGCAGATGAATTAGATTGCTTAACTCGGCTTTTTGCTGATGACTCCTCACTTGGTTATTCTTCAGCCGAAAATGGGGTTATAGAAAGATCACTAAATGCGAATTTGTGCAGATTAAATGTTTGGGGTAAAAAATGGTTAATCAAGTATAATCCTGATAAGACTGAAGCTGTATTGTTCACTAGAAAGAATTGTACTAACAAACCCCAACTTTACTTCGATGGTGTGAGTATAAGAATGGTAGAGACACATAAACATTTAGGTGTAACCCTGGCCAGTAATGGGAAATGGGCTGATCATATTGATGATATAATAGGAAAAGTTTCAAAGATGGTGTGTTCCATGCGACTTTTAAAATATGTTCTATGTAAAGAAACTCTTAACAAAATTTATTTAATGTTCATAAGACCACACCTTGAATATGCCTGTGAAGTATGGGATGGGACTTCTCTTGCAATGATTAATAAATTAGAACAGATTCAACTCCAAGCAGCAAGAATTGTAACTGGTCTACCAAAGTACACATCACGAACATTTCTTTATTTTGAAACTGGTTGGGAAACATTACAAGAACGACGAAGAAAAAGAAAGTTAAATTTGATGTATAAAATTCAAAATGGATTGGCACCGCAGTACCTTTTAGATCTACTTCCCCAGAATGTTTGCTCGAAATCTAATTACAATTTACGTAACTCTGTAAACATATCTGTTCCTATATCTAGACTTAAACATTCACGCGATTCTTTCTTTCCATCAACAATAAGTTCTTGGAATGATTTACCAGCAAAGTACCGACAAGTTAAATCACTTTCAAATTTTAAATCATGTTTAGCCAAGCAGTATGACTACGCACCAAGCTACTTTTCATGCGGTAAACGAAAATTTAATATTATTCATACTAAATTAAGATATTCTGTCAGCTCCCTAAATTACGATTTGTATAAGGTTGGGATTAAAACAAATACTAAATGTGATTGTGGTTTTCATGTTGAGAACGCTTATCATTATATGTTTCAATGTACATTGTATAACAGACAGAGAGAAAAGTTAATGTCATCATTACAGCATAATGCAATGCCGGCTGGTATTTCAATTTTCAATTCAATCTTAAACTTCTGCTTGAAGGAAGTGCAGACCTTCCACTATCTCAAAATAAAACTATTTTTTTTGTTAGTACAATCTTTTATAAGCGAAACTAAGCGATTTAATTAGCATATTAATGTATACTCCTTTTTCTATCTCTTCATACCTTTGTTCTTGTCCATCTGTCATTTTGCTGTATATATAATTGTAAATTGATTATGTACATTCTAAGGAGAGGGTATTTTAAGTTGGATAACTTGTTCCCAATCCTTTTCCAAGTGAATAAAATATGTTTAAACCATTTGAATCATAAAAACAAAACATCTTTCCTTTTGACTACATTTCATAATGAAAAATCAAGCGCTCAACTAAGCACATTCTACTTGGTAAAAGTAATATTTGAATAAAAGAATAATAAATCCAATATTCATATTTAAATGAAAGATAAGTTCCATTACCCGGCAGTGGTCTCGTGTAGAATCTTGTACCATTCGAGGAAACGACAGAGTCCTCAACATAGCGGTGAGACAGGAAGCAGCTCTGGGAGGACGGGAAGTAGAAGAACGAGTTGCATGATGGTCTATCTGAGCATGTCTCTGCACATTGAAGTTTGGAAACACCGTGCACACCAACTGAATTTGGTAGAGTATGAAAGAGGGCGTTAAGTGCAAAACCTGTGATTACACACCCTACACACATGGTTCCGAAAACAAAATGTCAATTTCTCATAACATAATAATAATAGTCAATTTATAATGTGCATATATCCATCTGTTACGCAGCTGTTACGCAGTTGCTCAAAGCGCTACATAGTATTATCCTGACGGAATTGTACTATCGGTGCTGTCGAAGGCGCAGCGAATCTACGTACATCCGTTATTTCAGGCACCAATTAATACAGCTGGGTGGACTGAGTGCAATGTGGATAAAGTGCCTTGTCCAGGGACACAACGCCAGAAGTAGACCCAGGTCAAAGATCTTTGGTGTCTCCACCAGGATTAGAATCCGAGTCTCCGGCGTGAGAGGTCAGCACGCTCACCACTTCACCACTGTGCTCAACATTTGGTTTTGATACTGTTTGTCAGGGTAAAGCTGTAACAGTCCGTTTCGTTGATATCCCTTGAATCTTGTAGTATATTACCTCAACGATTTCTCGACTGCCACTCAAACAGTACTTAAATATCCAATGGTAAAGTTCAACGTTATTAATTAAAGGTTCTAAAATACGAGATTTTTAACGTGTACTTGGTATATATAGCTAATTATATTTTTCCCAATGGAGAAAGAGACGGACAGAAAATAATATGAACCAATTAACTATCACTTTTCCTCAAAACCAGATAGATACAAGAAAGAGTTTCAAGAATGCTTACCATTGATTCGTGTTTTGGAAGGTTATATTGATATTATGTATGGTGTATGGAATCTTGTTTCTAGTACTGTGTTTGTGGAATGTGGTAGAAATTGTATAAGTGTAAATTTCCATGTTGAATGTATCCGATATAGGTCTTTTTGTATGTCTACAAATAGATATCCAAAACAAAGTTATATGCACATGAGAGATAAAGATGATAGTGGTAGATTTATTTGGACAGTACATGTTACAAAATTGTTGATTTTGGTTTGGTTTGGTTTGGTTATGTTGTGAAATTGGTTCTATTGAAACCTTTGACCATGTTTAGAATAAGACTTCTACTACTTTTACGTATCCAACATTTACCTCTTTTATGTAATGTTAGAAATAATGATTTTAATGTGTAACATGTGCAGCCCTTTTAATTTTACAGATGAACTCCATTTTTTATTATTTTGTGATGTTTTAAAAAAATCTCTTAGGAATGTATAGTTAATTGAGATTTTAATTGCTATTACAATGTAAAGATATAAATGTATTTATGAAATTATCATTATTTTTAAAAAAAAATCCGCACTAGAAAAGGAGACTGCACACAAAGTTTCAGCTTTCTAGGCCTTATGATTCTGGAAAGGAAAATGTGGCCCGTATAAGAGGCAAAAGGGTCACCAAAGCTATAAATTTTAATTCTCACCAGTCAAGGAGTCTGTACACATACTAGTAGATTCAGTTTTCTAGGTCTTATGCTTCTGGAGAAAAAGATGAAAATAGGTTTTAAGGGTGTGGCCCCTGTGATCCTTATTAGGGGCCACAGGGCCACCAAAACTATAAATTATAATCCTCACTAGTAAATGAGTTTGTACATAAAATTTCAGCTTTCTAGACCTCATGCTTCTGAAGAAGATAAAATAGGGTTTTAGGGTGTAGCCCCTGTGGCCCTTATTTTGAGCCACAGTGCCACCAAAGCTATTAATTAAAATCCTCACTAGTCAAAGAGTTTGTTAACAAAAGTTTCAACTTTCTAGGCCTTATGCTTTTAGAGAAGAAGATAATAATAGATTGCTAGGTCTTGGACCCTTTTGCCCTTATTTGGGGCCACAAGGCCAACAATGCCATACATCATAATCCTCACTAGTTAATGAATCTGTACACAAAGTTTCAGCTTTCTAGGGCTTTTGATTCTGGGGAGGAAGTCAGAAATATACCAAGTTTACGGACGGATGGACGGACGGACGCCTGACACCATGCCAAAAGCCCATCGGGCCTAACAGGCAAAATGAGTGAAAAAGTCATCTCTGTTCTCTTGAAAATGCCCGATGCCCTACGGCTTGTTGACTCATACCGCGGGCATCGGGCTTACCTTTAAATGATGCCCGCGGGGCATGCTTTATCCTACAAAACAACGCAGTCCTCAGTGTAGGTAAAATTAGACATCTTTTTTATGGATCTTCATCAAATTTTAAATTACAAGTATTGAAAATATGTATCATACGAATACCTTTACATCTATCACTAAAAATCGCTATATAACCCAAAACATTCCAAATTATCATGTTCTTCCAGTAATCATGTTAAGTTTAAAAAAAATAAGAAATGTTATTGATGTTTTTGAATTCCGTTCATCCTTACATTCCTGTAACTGCATACATATATTTGTGTAAGAGCTATTCTGCTTTTGAAGTTTTTGGGTCATATTCCAACGTTTTGGTTTCAGGATTTGGTGACAGTTTGGCGTAATTTGAAGTTTACAGTCAGGTATATATACTGCTGAAATGCTAGACAAATGCTTTTCCGACCTCAAACTAAACTTTTAATATACAGAGAAACTTTGTCAGTCTGATTAAAATCGACCGTACTCCGAGGAATGAAGTATTAAACATATTGTCTCTATCGGGGCTCGAACCATTCGGGATATCCTCTCCGTCTCGGACTGTGAATGAGAGAAAAGCCGGGCTGGGTGTGGTTCGAACCCCACTAGAGATAATATTTTTAGACTTTTTTCCCTCGAATCACAGTCGATTTTAATCAGACTGGAAACTTTGTTTACAAATATCTACTTGCTCGACCAACACCTAACCTAGCATGTCGTGGTTTTCACTTTAATATCACAAGAAACGTCCCTTTACAGGCCAAATTACGAAAAACTTTGAAAAAATAGGTGCGGCATATTTTCTGCAACAGGTAATACCTGCTCTGAATACATAATACTGAACTTGTCTTATGCGACAATCGCAAGCGCATGAAGAGCGCAGGGGCCATCTCAATCATCAGTTTCCTTTTGTCTATCACAGATGGTTTTGTTCTAAATCTTAATTATCTTGATTGAGAACAACATTGAAATTCAGCTAGACATCCGTTTACACGTTTTTGAATTTCCAAATAAAACTAAGTGTATAATCCCATGGGCACCCAACGAATTTCCAATATGTAAATGTACTGAGGATAATAAAGTGTTATTATTGTTATTGAATTAATTTTGTCTCCGAATTCTTTAGTGAGACTCTCAATGAAGGGTTGTTTGGAGTGAAAATCATATTTTTATATTAGATAATTGTTTTACCATAAAGCGTTCTCGGTATTTTTTTGTTGGCCCTTTAACAGTCGTTGACCTCATTTGCATAAATCTAAAGACAGTATTAGATTTCTGTCGTTGGACTCGCCGGCAGTTTTCCCACAATCTTTACTCCTGTACAACCCTCTTTGAAGATATTCTACAATTACAAATATATTTTTTTCGACAGGTTGTCATAAGTAGATATTTCTACAAAATACCGTTTGATCCTCAGTCAAGTTTAAATAAACTCCAAAAAGTATTTTTCTAGTATTTCCGGCATTACATTAATAATAATAAATGTTCGCGGTTGATATACATGATAAAAGTGTAAAGACTTTATACGAAAAAAACTTACAACCCAAGGCATTGTGTTTCAAACTGCTCCAAATCGGATACAGTGAAGGATCTCTATGAACTGTAATACAACATAATAAAACGAAGAGAAATGGAAAATTGAAACAGACAAGCCTGGAGTATCGTATGTATCAGTACTGATATTCTAAAAGAGAAAAACTAAACATACTTGTTACCGATCTTGAAGTACAGTGAACATCTTGTCTCAGGGGACGAATGTTACGGTATAACTGGAGTACATGGTCTAGTCATGACAAAAGTGTCATTAGTTATGTTTTTAATGAAGTGTCAACAAATTTGAGAATAAACCATGGAAATTCATGGACATTGCTCATTTTCATATGCAAATATTATAGTCATGGACGTCGTAATCAACCTTGCGAGCACCGACCTCCTTGATTTGTCCGTGATACACGGGGCCTACATTTCACATAACGGTACGAGGCTTGTAACAGCAATGGCGTCGTGCTTGTTCATGCATTACAAAAACGTTATTTTATGCAGCATGAGTAATTGTTTTACGCTTCCCGCTTGGGTAATTTCAGCCATTATCGGCGTTATTTATGTTATGGATAACACACGCATACAAGGGTGTTATAGCAAACAGAGGCCTTTGCCCTAGGGACGACCCGAGTGCGCGTCAGCGCACGAGGGTCCTCCCGTAGGCAAAGGCCTCTGTTTGCTATAACACCCGAGGATGTGTGTGTTATCTATCTTATATACCGAAATAATCACTTATTTAACTTAAAAGCGAAAAAAATCAACAAATTAATTTCATTAAATTTGAGGAGAGCAGAATAGACTTCAATAGTCAATAACCTTTTACTAACCAATCCCCTGTGGCCTAGTGGTACAGTCTTGGACTACAGCTTGAAAGGTTGAGGGTTCGAATCCCTAATGTTCAACTTTTTTACATTTTACATTTAGAAATTTTTCTTGAACGCTATAGCTAGAGGATGAGGTTGTTGCAAATTTCATATATCGAAAATAAAATCACATTTCTAACATTTAAGGTGAACAGTGAAAATAAACTTTTAAAGTTTGAGGAGAGCAGAATAGATATCAACAGTCAATCCCTTCACACTTACCAATCCTTTGTGGTCTAGTGGTATAATCTTGGACTACGAAGTGAGTGTCTCTGTGTTCGAATCCCCCATTTTCTGCCACGAAATGTTTTATCTTGGACATTTTGCCAGAACGCTATAGCATAAGCATATTAAGGGCGTTATTAATTTTTGTTACAGAGATACACCACATCTCTGACGTATAAAGTGTACAGTAGAGCGCAATTTAATATCATCAAGTTCTAGGAGAGCAGCAAAGACCTCACAAAACAATTCCTTCATATTCACCAATCCTTTGTGGTCTAATGGTATAAGTCTTGGGCTACAGAGCGAAGGGTTGCGGGTTCGAATCCCGCGGTTTCGCTTCTGAAAATTTTTGAGATCGATTTGAAATTATAAGGTGCGAAATGGAGGGCCTCATAATAAATAATAACCTCCTTGGATGTTATTATTTCGTATAAGGCCCTCCCAGCAGGGTATTATACAGTGCAAGGCCCTCCCGGCGGGGTGTTATACAGTCTAAGGCCCTCTCAATTCCATTCCGACGGATGTTCTCCCGAACAAAAACTCGCTTCAAATAGTGTTAAATGGGCCTTGAGGTATATAAGCAGAGATAATGATTACTATCATATAAGCGTGCAAAAAGATCTGGAGGTTTTAGTATTGACAAGTTGAGCTGACTAACTAGGCTGATTTCAGACAAATTTGATTGTATACATAGAATTCATAATTGTTGCAACTTACAGGTATTTTACGGGCGCTTCGTTCAATTTTTGCATTTTGGTTTTTTTGTAACAAGCCTACCAACAGCACACGGACTTGTAATATTTTGTAATATTGGCCCTGGCCTTGAATACTGAATAATACTGTCTGTCTCTCTGATTTCAATCCATATTGATAGGAAACCAACTGAAGGAACAAGTCCATTTTATCTCTGGAACACAAGCAATTTGAGTTTATTTTTTTGTAAAATTAAATGTCCAGTAAAAAAAATAATACAAACAAGTTATATAATTATAATACTCCTTTTATTAACATTTAGCAATTCAATGTTCACAGCCATTTGAAACAAAAAGGATGATTATGTATAAATGAAGTCTTGTTTACATAATGTGCAAAATTGACTGACAGGCTAAACGATATCATATCAATCATTTGATTCTATTACAAAATTATATTGAAAAGCATTTTCTAATGTTACAAATGAAACCAATGTTTTATTTATATCCACGACGAAACATACAGAGGATGAAATTAACATCAAGTCAACATATGGAATGTTTGCACAAAGACAGAATGGGACTATTTGAAAGAATCCATCACCTTATTCGAAGCTAATAATTTCATGGACTAGAGAACCACAAACTACACCCTACTTCATCTCCAAAGTTTATTTCTGACCAACCTAAAGATAAAAAAAAATCAAAGACACCTGAAAACAACTACCTGGTACATAAAATACATGGTTGCAATTTCTTAAATTAGACAATTTGAAAGGTATTTTCAAATAAACATTTTTTCAAAACAATGATTTGTTTATATAACAACTTCAGCTATTTTCACAAGTGTCAATACACTAATTTTTCAATTGGGATACTATCTTCTACGTTGATAACTAAGTCATATTTCTAGCATCTGTGACAATCTCTATATCCTGAACATATTACATTACCCAAGCACCTGTTTGTAAAGCTATTACAACCTCAAGTTTGTGTGCAGTTCAGGGCTAATATCATACACAACATCAAGCAGACGCCTCATTGCGCTTTCTCTATTGCGTTTCACATTGTCGTTAAGTTCAGCGATCTTTTGGCGAGTGCTGGCTTCAATCTTCGCTTCCATGTCACCTCGTGACCCGAGAACCTGAAACCGAAAGATTTGATATTTGAGATTTTACTTCCTCTTCTTTCAGTTAATGAGAAATTTAGGAACAAATATTTGCAAAAAAGATTTCATCTTTTTATTCTCAAAATACATCAGTTGGGTAAATTCCTTTAATATATTTTTCCTCCTGTAAACATTTTACATATGCCTTGATGAGACTAGGAGCTGAATCATCAGCAACAATCACCGTAAGGTATCTTCAATATTTCAATGTGAGTATGCAGTATCAGTTACACTAGATGGAGATAATCTAATGAGAGAAACTAAGATGATCAAGTTTCATTCCGTAATTCCTCTATTAATTCGACATCTCCAACAATTCGAACATATACTAATATTCTGATGTCACAAATTCAAATCACATAAAAAAATTCAACCAACTGCCAAAAGTTCATGTTCCTGTGATCCTGAAAATAATTGTTTAATTTGCAAAAATAAAATTTATATTTGCAATGTGTAACTTTGTCTGCTGCAGTAATCAACTAATGGTATATTCATTATGATAACTATGAAATTTTCATGTGGTCATTTATTGAAACTATGTATTTATTATATATAATATAACTTCCTGATATCTATCTAATATTTCAAACATAGTACCAAATGAGACACCAAAAGTTAAATTAGTTCAACCATGGACATTTTCAGAAAATCTTTTGAAAATTTTAGGGTCGATTTAATTGATAAATTACGGTAATGGATTAACACTTCTATGAGATTATCAACTGAATTAAGTCTTACCTTAGCTTCGTACTCTTTGTACTGCCTCTCCCGTTCTGCCTTGTACGCGTTGATTTCAGCATCGGCCTCCTTCTTAGCCTGCTTCAGCCGTTGCGTCTTTCCTATCAAACAGAAATGTCAAATAGTAATCATAATTTCAATAAAATCAGTTCTCATTTTTTGCTAATATTACTTAGTACAATGATGATGTCATGTTATTTGCTACATAAACTTACTTTTCAATATCAAAATGATTATGAACTTGAATTAAAAATCGCCTAATTGTCGCAGTGAAGTGTTTGGCTGACAGCTTTAATATTTTCTATAAGTCAGATTTATCAAACTGGTTGAAAATGGGATGCAGTGATTTCGTAGACCAGATCAATTTGTAGACGAATTAGTAACAACATTGATAATAAAACATAAAGTAGTATTCCTACATTTGTTTTTTTCTATCTCCTGAATAACAAATAAAACTAGATTAGCGTTTGCGGGATACCGCAAAAGCAGAGCAGCCCCGGAACTTGGGGTTTCGCCTTACCCTGTTCCGCCTTTTACAGGCCTCACCAAATTGGGAATTTTCACGTGACCTTGACCTTTGACACTCAAGGTCACACAATCAATGAACACATTTCATTGAGTATAACATCATTGTAATGAAATAAAGTGTTAAAAATTAAATTAATCCATTTTCTCCATATATGTTGACCTTGCTGTGACCTTGACCTTCGACATTTCGTACCCAAAACTTTATGAAATTTTTTTACTTCTCAAGAGATAATATATACAAAATCTAAACTTCATAGCACAAAATCTTTTCAAGTTATTGTGTTTACAAGGAATTGCAATAACTCATATCTCATGACCTTGACCTTTGACCTTCAAGGTCACACAATAATTGAACACTTTTTATGGAGTATAACAATCATGTATTGATTAAAAGTGATCATAGTTAAAATTAAGCATTTTCGCTAAACCATGCTTAAGTCATGACCTTGCTGTGACCTTGACCTTTGACGGATTGTAGCCGAAACCTTTTCAAAATTTTTTACTTTTCCAAGGATGATACAGGGATTAGGAAGGGCAGGGGCCATGGGCCATTTGCACATTTGGTGAAAAAATGGCCCATTAAAAGTTTGAAGTTTAGTATTGATATAAGGGGAATGGCCCCTTTAAAATCCAGAAAAGTACTAAAATCCATGAAAATGGCCCATTGTCAAAAGTGTCCTTCCCAATCACTGACATTGATATATACCAAGTTAGAGCTTCATAGCACAAAAACTTTTCAAGTTACCGTGTTTACAAAGAATTTTGCTGTGATTTTATAACTCGTGACCTTGACCTTTGAACTTGAAAGTGAACATGTCATAATGATTCCCTGGAAGTATTAACATTTAGACATGTTCATGAGTTCTGAAAAGCTAAATGGGATAAAGTTATACCCAAATTTAGTGCATTTTGTAAAAACTCATATCTCATGACCTTGACCTTTGACCTTCAAGGTCACACAATCATTGAACACTTTTTATTGAGTATAACAATCATGTATTGATTAAAAGTGTTCATAGTTAAAATAAAGCATTTTCGCTAAAACATGCTTACGTCATGACCTTGCTGTGACCTTGACCTTTGACGGATTGTAGCCAAAACCTTTTCAAAGTTTTTTACTTTTCCAAGGATGATTTATACCAAGTTAGAGCTTCATAGCACAAAAACTTTTCAAGTTATCGCGTTTACAAGGAATTCTTAGAGTGAATGCATATCTCGTGACCTTGACCTTTGACCTTGAAAGTGAACGTGTCAAAATCGTTCCCCCGAGGTATGAGTAGTAAGGTATGAATAAGAGTTCTGGAAAGCTTAGTGGAAAAAAGTTATAGCTAGTAGTATGAGTGCGGCGGCGGCGGCGATGGAAACTTCACAAAAACTGATAGCAGCCCCGTCCTTAGACGGGGCTGCTAATAATAATCAAGACATGACGTACGTATCATACCCTTTTGATTTCTTCGACCCAATTTATAGTTTCCCTTGAATAGTCTGGTAGTCCATATTCCATTAGATATGATTAATTTGCGATAATAATATTCAATGTTTTGTCTTCAAGTTGTGAAAAATTAAAGAAAGATATAAATTTATACATTTCAATAATTGTTGACTTTAATGACATAAAAGTATAGATAACAAATAGCACGTTTTCATGTTGTCTCCCTACATTCAGGAAGTTTCTAATTAAGATAAACTGATTGTGTTGCATACCTAGCTGTAATTAGTTTAACAAAAACTTTGGATTGGTAATTGATTGAAAAAGATTTGCACCAATATGTCTTCAATTATCCAAGGGTAGCATGTTGTCTTAACAAATTAGTCCCCATGTAATCCTCTGCAGGTAGGATATCATTGATTTAAAAATTAAATATTGTACTTTTCTTACATCAATAACCAATGGATATTTTTAAAAAGTAAATGAAATTATTCAAGTGAAAGTATGTTATATTTTACATCTGACTACTTACATTTACATTTTTAAAATATCAATCAAATTAGAAAATACAAACACTCTTATGATATACATTTATTGAGAATTCTTATAAAATATATCCATTAGGGGTGACTATTGACCATGTGGGACTATTGCGATAGCGATTGTCTATTGCAACCTACTATTGCGATAACGATAGACTATTGTGATCCACTATTGCGATAACTATTGCGATAGTGTTGGATCTTAAGAAAATCCAAAATTAGCTAGAATATTCATAATCTTTATTATATTCATGTAATTGCTAAAAGTAATATGCGGCAAAATCTGTGATAAAATCATGAATTAAACAGCTTTTCTCATTTTTCACTCTAGCAAATGACTTCCTCACTCTAATATCACATCTGTCCTCATTCGAGAATGAATAATTTCAACTAACCGGCAGAAAAATGAGTAAATATTTCCAAATATAGCGGAACATTACACTTTCGATACTATCGATAGTTAACCTTACTATTGCGATAGCGATAGTCTTTTTGTGTTTCCTATCGATAGTGTACTATTGCCAAGCTAACTATTGCGATATATCGATAGTTTGATGTATTGTTACACCCCTAATATCCATATGATATGCATTTAGTTTGTTTAAATTAACAAATGTTTCTTTCAGTTACGGCTATGCACAAAGCCCATTATGATATGTTAAATCTCATGTCTCACGCCCAATCAGTCTACGAACCCGTCTGGTCTACAAATTCACCTACAGCCTTGGAAATTATACTGATAAACTGCTTTCCACATGTTCATAAACATCTCATTAAAATTGTTTTAATACATTTTCATCTTGTATGACAAAAATACCCTGATAAGAAACATGAACTAAACGAAGTGCACTATCATTGGACATATTGCCACAAATATCCGGAACATACTGAAAAATTAATTCAGTATTCACCTTAGGCAATTTGTCCTTGAGTTGAATAATCAATCAAGAAAACCTGTCACTTTCATAAATGATTATGTACTGGAAATGAACGATACACATCTAAAACATTCTGTGGTTTAAAGTAACTGAGATCACTACATGGATAAGTAAAAGGACGTATTGAAATCATTGACTACGAAAGTATCTCCACTTGTGACCGAACGAGGCCGGAACGAGGATTTTCAGCCATGTAACATATTGTTTCATATATAACTTTACAGGGCATTTTTCAAAAAAAACCTTCAATCTTATGAAACAATTGAGTTTGATAAATGTTCTCACTTCCTCTGGCCTTTGTAACCTTCTCAGCAGCTCGTTTTTCGGCAGCTAGAAGCTGTTGGATTCCTTGCGTTTGACTCGCCATGTTGTCCTTCGATGATGAATGATCATGTGATCACATTAGAGAGTCAGAAACTCAGCACATCGCTGTGGGTCTCAAAGCGAATCCTATATGTTGCGTTTTAGCGAATGTTTTCGAGGTTTGCAATCGAAGAAGCATCTAAAATCGTTTCTCGTGACTATTTTTTCCAATCTGTTAAAGATTAAATTAACGATTATTTGAACCAAAACAATCTAAATAAATTTAGATCAAAAGGTTTTATATAAGATAAGATAAGATAAGATAATGGCTTTATTATCCCAAAGGAAAATTTGTTTTACATATTATGCAGTGCTCCAGGAAATAAACAATAACAAAGATAAAAAAAGATGTATACAACATTCACATCACATATTGTCACTCAATAACATAAAAACATAAATTGGCTACATTTTAATCTCCCATTCATGGTTGACACTTAAATTATTCAAAGAATTTTCCATTAAAATTTAACGTATACTATTCGGTACAAATGATTTGCTAAACCTGTTTGTACTGCCTACGTCCAGACGGTAGTGAAGAGTTCTCCGAAAACAAAGTGAGGGTTGAATCACTTAGAATTTTGTCAGTTTTGTTGGAAAGTTGCTGCTCATAATAACTGCTGATCGAGACTATCAATAGGAAGTCCAATAATTTTTCAAGAGTGATATGAACCACAGGAAATTGAGAACAATCAATAATCAAGTACAAATACGGAAGATAAAATATATCCTCCCCATAAAGGATACTGTTTACGGGGGGATATATTTTATCTACATAGGCTCAAGATTGTTTATATGAAGGATGTATGTTGTCTACATCGCATATATATATATATATATATATATATATATCTATATATATGTACATGATTATTGATTATTCTCAATATCCCGTGTTAATAAACTGCATGCACATTTTCTTGAAATGCAAACTTGCTTTTGAGAATGATCTTTGTACGTGGATTATTTCTTTGAAGCGTGAATCTAAATGAATTTAATTCAATGTTTCATATATATTATGTCCTACTGCATTAATATAATTGAATATTTCTTTTGCCGCTCTAATCGTTAATATTAGAATTAGCCAGGCTATGCCATTGACGAAAGGGGGACGGTCTTTTCGTAGAAGGATCCCGTTCGTAGGTTTTTTTTCGTAGGAGTGAAAAAAATATATTCGAATGAGTGATAATATTTCAGAGCCAAGTAATTGGTTATGATCTTCATTTATATCATGATTTACTTTCTATTGTTGACTTTTATGACTGTAATGTAGGGGCAACGTAAGTCTGCTTGGCGTTTTCGAGTGAAGGTTATTCTCATAAGTCGTGAATCATGACATAGAATGATCAATATATCAATAAAAGCCATATATATATTGATATACAGAGCTAGACAGATAAAACTTTATACCTTTTGATGATTGTAATTTAGCTTTGTCTCTATTTTGCATAAATTGTTCAATAAGTATAATTTTAGAGTTGTTATTTACATTTTTATTTATATAAGGTTTTATTCTAATATTGATTTAATTGCTCTTATAAACCTCGAAAGTATGCATTATTAAAACAAATGTTGATATTGCTGTCGCGAAAACACAGCTAGCAATCTACGATGTACGGAGTTTAATATTATCCTTGCAACAACTTTAGGGTTCGCTCTACACTTGTAAACAGCATAATGCAATGCACAGAGTTTGCATTCCCAAGATGATGTCTTCTTGGTGCCGCATGAGATTTTGTTATCGAAAGTTCGGTTTTAAGTTTTATAAAACAAGCAAGGTTGAAACATTGACAGCCTTACTGCATAGTTCTACGGTAAAATTACAGATTTACTGAATATATTGCTCACTATTTATGTTTGATACAAATGAGTAACGTAGTCTTTTATCAATACATGACACAGACCTCCAATTTTCGCGCACCTAAACAGGCCGGGATAACCACCAAACGAGCTATAATAGGTCGATCTAGCTATAATAGTTCGTTCGATCAATTAATCAATAGGTCGATCGAGCTATATATAATAGCATATACAAATGTACCTCAAACTGTCTATGAGGGATAGTTAGTGAGGAAGGGCGAGGCTCTTGCAAGAGGCACATGGAGAAAATTTTACTATAAGTTACCAACTGTGGATTCAATGTTTTCTTAGGGTTGTTGTAAAAAACCCATTTGATAAAGGTCCTGCAGAGACTTTGAAGTTTGAAAAAACCTGTTTTACTGTTAGTTTACAAGGATAAATATACCGATAAGCTACATCAGATTGGTTGAATGTCCACACGCTTGAAATGTCTTGTAATGTTGTAGCAAGGCGTTTGACACTTGTAACTATATGTGTTATTGACTGAGTGTAAGCTTCTTAATTAAGTTGGCAAATCTAAATCCACAAATCTTAGTTAGAAGGCACGATAAGAAAAAAGTTGTGGATTTGCGATTTACAGATTTATTGTCAAGTTTGAAAAGGAAGCATATGAATGTTTAAGGGGTGCAAAGTGGCCGGGACCCGGACCCTTGAAATTCCTTAAGTTATATGTTTAAACAGTTTATAGACCTACTCAATTGTCTGTTTTTATAGTCCTGCTTCATGACTGTGTATTAAAACGGAGCCTTGATAAGTCTAGGTCTAAATTCTGCAAGTCTAGATCATCCTGTTTCAGGGTACACTGTTACGCTAACTCCACTAATCTGTACCCTGGGCTCAGAGGCTAGATTTGCTCGCGCGGCGATGTAGCCAATCAAATCATTTTCTCGCCACCTTCTCGATAAAATTTCAAGGAGAAAATGATTTGATTGGCTATATCACAAGTCGGGCCGCGCGAGAGAATCTAGCTTCTGAGCCCAGGGTACAGATTAGTGGTCTTTGCATAATGTTCATACTCTGAAACTGGATGGTCTAGATTAACTGAATACACAATGAAATGAAAAGCCTGAAGAAATGAAATAATATAATGGTGGTGTAGTAGTTAATTTGAATATGACATAAACTAAATTTAGTCTACTGTTTTTTACAGACTTAATAGCTGAAACACGTGCAATGTTAATGCATAATCATCTGCAAAACGTTTTTCATTAATACAGATCAGCTTTTCAAGCGGCAGAGAAGCGGACCAAATTAAAGGAGAGTACACTGGGAATACTAAACCAGGGGATAAAAAGGGTACGTTATATTTCCTATTTCATTTTAGAAAAGATTCCCTACATTGTATAATTGCCTTAGCCAATGCAAACACAATTTCAAGGTTATATTATTGTATTCATTATAAAATGAGATATGTAACAGAATTTAAATAATAATCTTATGGCACAAAATGCATCTAGCAATATGGAACACAAATTTGATATTTGCTTACTATTAATTAATATCAGATATTTAACTTTAATGTTTGATTGAATGATAAATATATTACTGACTTTAACCAGCCATAAAATTTGGTCAAAATGAACATTATTGAAATAATGCATGAGATAATGTTGAAGATTTATAACAAAGTAACACTTTCACAACTTGTCCAGATGTTTCGAGTCCGCTTCCCGCCACGTACAGCCCTGACTATGTGGAAGCTGCCTGGTATGATTGGTGGGTTAAACAGGGATACTTCACACCCAAGGTAGCTGTTTATCACATTCAAACCCTAAAACAGGAAAATCACGTTAAGGAGCCTTACATATCAATAAACTTATGAAATCAACTCATAGAGCTAAATCTTTAAAGTATTTGTGGAAGAAGATTCAAATTGAAATTCATGAGGTTCAATCTGTTTATTCTTAGGGTTCGCTCTGCATTTATAAACAGCATAATGTCTATGGTTGAACTGTTTTTGGCGTTTGGTGGCTCATTTGAACAAATTAGATAAATATCAAGAATATAGACGATATTAATGCATACTTTTTTTTAAAGATGACCACATAATCAAGATATTTTATTTCATCACTGCAGTAGAGAAAATTACACACTGCAATCATTTTTAGCTCATCTGACCTGTAAGGCCCGATGGGCTTATGGCATGGCATGATGTCCGGCGTCCGTCCGTCCATCCGTCCGTCCGTAAATTTTGTTGAATTTCAACTTATTCTCCAGAACCATAAGGCCTAGAAAGCTGAAACTTTGTGTACAGACTCCTTGGCTATTGAGGATTATCACTTGTAGCTTTGGTGGCCCTGTGGTCCTTAATAAGGGCCACAGGGGCCACACCCTCGAAACATATTTCCATCTTCTTCTCCATAACCATAAGGCCTAGAAAGCTGAAATTTTGTTGAAAGACTCCTTGACTAGTGAAGATTATAAATTGTGGCTTTGGTGGTCCTGTGGTTCCTAATAAAACCTCTTTCAATCTTTTTCTCCAGAAGCATAAGGCCTATAAAAGCTGTAACTTTGTGTACAGACTCCTTGACTAGTGAGGATTATAAATTGGAGATTTTGTGAACCTGTGGCCTGTACTAAGGGGAAACCACATTGGCCACCCTGTAGCAAAATCAAATGTAGAGCCTGATGAGCTACAGAGCCAATGACTCTATGTTTTTGGAAATTGAACAATGATTTCAAGCAATGGTTTGTTTAGTCCTAGGAACATCATTATTAGGCACATGTTTGAAATTTTAGAAGTGATATGAACTTTTGACCGCAGGAAAACTTGGATCGAATTATTGGAGATGTCAAATTAATGGAGAAATTATGGTAATAATTTGTCTGACCGATTGCAGGAAAACTATAGGTTTGATTCATTTTATGCATTTCAATATTTTCATATGTCTTCAAACATACTAAGAGAGGTGCAGTGCTAAATAATAACCAATTTCCTTAATTTTTTAGGAATTTCATGTTTAATTTCCAAGGTCAGAATTGATTGATGAAAACAATTTTTTCCAATTATTTTTATTAATTTCGTACATTTCTTATATCTTATTGGGAGAGATGGAGTGCAAAGCTACAGTACATATGATTAGTCATTTTATGATATAAGACTGTCCGACCAATTGCAAAAAACACATTCTTTCATTCTTTTCAATTCTTTATATGGGAGTGTCAAATGTTACGTTAGAAACGTCAACTATTGGTTTGGCTTGGGATGTCAAAGTAATTGGATTTAAACGGTAATTCAATTGGTCGGGATGCACTGTTGGGGTATTACTGGGCCATGCTCAGTTTTTGCTAGTTGTTGATTTGCAGCTGTTGACCGAGAGTTGAGTATTCAGTATGAACTGTCTCCTCCCCAGGAGAAGACGGGGGGAGGATGCGAGTCTGTGTTTGTCATGGTGCTGCCCCCTCCCAACGTGACGGGCAACCTTCATCTCGGCCACGCCCTCACCAACTCCATCCAGGATGCCATCGTCTGCTGGTACGTAACATGGCTCTAGAGGTAGGGCTGAGTATCATGGGAAATCTCACGATTCGATATGTATCACGATACAGACAGGCGATACAGAATGTATCACGATACATTGTTTAAAGTATAACTTTGTGCATATTTTGTGAAATATTCAAGATGGTAGAAATTTTGTGCTATGAGATGATCAAAAATCGAAGATTAAAACGTTTTTTTTTCTTCAAAAACAGTTATTTATGAATCATATTGCTTCATGCTTACTGTAGTTACAGTTATTGCACAACACTAGCTGGGTTTTTTGTGTTCACATAGCTTTTCTTTTCATTCTTAAGTGAAATCCTTTTTTAGTGTATCACGATACATGAAGCTCACGATACAATAATCACGATTTCCCAAGCTACGGTTGTATCGTAGGTATCGATGAATCGTTACAGCCCTATCTAGAGGATACTCCATACAATACCTTCGTAGCTCATCAGGCTTGAAAAGCTTAATTGGGGTAGGGGCGGACTTACAGCTATGATTAGTCAAATTCTAAAGGAAAACAATGGCACAAGAAGCAAAAGCAGGATAACACCTTTGTTCAGTGAAGAGTAAATGTTTACAATTTGTTTATGACTTTCTTCAAAAATGAGCATGGGCTGTTTCTGTAAGGGCTAAAATGGGATTGTTTCAGCTCTTCCTTTCATTAATATGGAAAGGGAGGTAGAGTCTTGAGAGACTAAAATTTCTATACATTATTGTGAACTTGAACTTGAACTTATTATTGTAATGACGTAAATATTACCTAATCAATTACAAATTAAGTTGATAAATTGAACTAACTCGGGACATTTTTTTCTTGTTGCTGAAACTCATGAATATATTCATTTTATATTGCCTAATCAATTACAAAATAAGTTGATAAATTGAACTAATTCCGGACAATTTTTTCTTGTTGCTGAAAATCATAAATATATTCATTTAAGCAATATGAAACCTGATAAGCTACAGACCAATGGTTCTATTTTAATAGATAGATAACCCTCATTTATGCTTATCAACTAATTCTGCATGGACAATGTATGGAAAAACTTCCAGACTGAAAACAGGTAATCCTTGATTATAGTGCTGCAATTACAGTGAAGAATTAATGACATTGTATCAAATGTTCAAAATCTACTCAATAACAAAGCATTCCCAAGTGTGATTCAAATATTATGTTTTGTAAGAGAGTTTAGTGGCCTCGGTTATTAAAACTCATATGTAATATGAAAAATAGCAGATTTGGATGAGTGGTATTGTAATACTAACATCATCAAGTTTGACTATTGTCACATAGTTCACCAAAGTGGGTTTTTAAAAAAATATACCAAACATTTTGGACACAGATCAATGAACTAAGAGACAGGATTACGTAAGACATGCAACAGGTCTATCCAGGTTGTCCTCATCATGTAAGCCAGGCTGGACAAGCTGAGTTGTCAGGTTTCTCTATAGTCTCTCACTCACTACTCACTACTCAAGCTGGCAAGTAGTAGAAAGTGCATGAAAAGTATACTGTTGCCAAATGAAGTGAGAAAATGGATTAGTTATTATTTCTGACGAATTGTGCAAAATGATAACTTTGCTATAAAACTTGTGGTTTCCTTGATTCTAGGATTTGAAATCTGACAGATAAGTTTGAAGGACCTAGCCTATCAGATTTAACCTGGATTGTGATTTACTGGATTGTGATTAACTGGATTCTGATTTACTTCAAGGATCTAATATCTGACAGATTTAGGGACCCTCATTATATAAGATTCGATCTGTTTTAAAGAACCTAAATTCTGGACGATTTCAAAGACGAGATTTTCAGAATAATTTTCAAAAAGGACAACCCTGAAAATGAGCCAAGAGGGTAACATCAAGCTTCCCGCAGAAATTCTCTCTAGTTTAGAACGTCTGTGTGTCTACAAGATGGTCTCCTTCGCAGTGGATGAAGACACGGACTCATCTACTGTCATCATCAAGTTTGATAAGAACCAGACGGCAAATGATGGAAGGGAATCACAAGCAGGAACCGCCACTCATTGTGACACTGAAAGGTTTGAAAGGACAGAAAGTGATAATCTTGGAGTTAGTTCAGAAGGTTTAGATCAAGCTCAAGACTTTGTGGTCAGAAATCCAGAGAAAGAGAAGAATGGTGGCGAAAGCTTAGACAAAGATAAAAATGAAAAATTTGATCAATGTGGGAATGAGAGAGGAGGGCAAGATAGAAATCATGAACGTTTAAAATTCAACAAACTGAAATATGACTTTAAAAACAAGAAAGAGATATATTTTGAAAATGAGGGACCTTGTGTTGACAGTTACTTTGATAGTGAGAGAGTTAACCACACCAGAGGACGTACAAAGGAAAAGACGGATCCACCTAGGGACTATCACTGTGACAGATTATACAATAGGAAAAACAATGAAGACGAGACCGCGCTCAACGTCAAACATGATTCAATGGGATGTCCAGATGTTAGTAAGGGCTCTTACAATGACCCAGTGCAGGATACTGGCTGCAATGAAAATGGATGTTTGGTTGAAGCTAGAGCCTATGAATATGATAGATTTCAAGCAGGTGGGGAACCAAGGGATGACTGGGTTGACAGATCTAGAGACTGTATGGAACGTGATGAAGGAAGAGATTTTGGGGAGCAAAGTAGAGGCTATTGGAACCAAAGTAGAGATTATGAAAATGAAAGAAGAGAATTTGTAAACCAAAGTAGGGACTATGAAAACAAAAGTAGAGATTATGGAAACCACAGTAGAGATTATGAAAACAAAAGTAGGGACTATGAAAATAAAAGTAGGGACAATGGAAACCAAGGTAGAGATTATGAAAACAAAAGAAGAGACTATTGGAACCAAAGTACAGAGTATGGAAACCAAAGAAGAGACTGTGGCAACAATGAAAGGATGGACCAAAGAAGATTTTTTGATGATGTTTATGAAACTGCAACTGTCAAAGATGAAGACCTATTTGAAAGGAAGGGAGACTTTGAATCTTTAGTGAACTATGGGGACTACCACAAATTGCAGAACTTTCCACCATGTATTCCCAAACAGGATTGTTATCGACCTTCAAAACGGAAAAGGAAAAACAGTGATGTCTGTGAATATAAGGATAGACATAAAATATATCATGAAGATGATCACCACAAGTATTATGAAAGGAAAGACACAAATTATGGTCATTTTGGGTTTGAGGCATCTGAAAAATACAAAGACAACGATGAATATGATCGTCATGATTATGATTCACACCATCATCAAGATCAAAGGTCAAGGTCATTAACTCAAGGTCGATTCCCACCAATGACCTTCAAGCATCATTACAACATGGCAGTAGAGATTGCAGACTACAAACGGACAGAATTTTCAGCCAATGACGATGGAGTATTCTATATCAGACAGAGGCAACCAGAAAGCGCCATCACCCTTAGTTACCAGAGATCTGGTAGAGACAAACGAGAGTTGCTGGGACAGATGAGCATTCCGTGGGTGTTTGATAATAAGAACTGGTTGCCTGGTAACCTCAGGAGACAGCTAACTTGTCGTATCCTTGCACAGACCATTCCAATGGAGTGCTCAGGTCGCATGAACTCTGTGATGTCATGGCAACAGAGGGAAATCATTCACCATCTTATGGAGTAAATTTTACCTACAGAATATGTGTTTATTACTTGTAAAAATGTCAAAATTTTAGCTTTTAATCTGAGTTCGTCAATGTAAAAATGAAGAAAAATCATAATTAACTGTCTGTTGTTTTTTTTACGCTGTCAATGAGCTATTTTTGTGCAGTATGATTATTTCATTATTCTCAGTAAATGTGCAATTGTTTCTTTGTGGCTCATATAGGTCCCTTCATTATATGTGATTGACTTTAGCTTTATGGCTGATTTTAAACCACTTAAAGCAATAAATTTTACATGAATTCATGCTGATTTTTATTAGCTCACCTTTACAAAGTAAATGTGAGCTTATGTCATGGCGCTTCGTCCGTCGTCCGTCTGTCCGTCCGTCTGTCCGTCTGTCCGTCTGTCCGTCCGTCCGTCTGTCCGTCCGTAAACTTTCACGAAAAAGACTACTCCTCCTAAACGAATTCAGATATCATTCTGAAATTGTAGTATGTTATACCCATGGTGATTCCCCACAGAAAGGTAGACGTTTCAGTTTTGAGAATCCAAGATGGCCGCCATGACAGCCATATTGAATTTTCAATTAGATTTCATGAAAAAGACTACTCCTTCTAAACGAATACAGATATCATTCTGAAATTGTAATATGTTATACCCATGGTGATTCCTCACAGAAAGGTAGACGTTTCAGTTTTGAGAATCCAAGATGGCCGCCATGACAGCCATATTGAATTTTCAATTAGATTTCATGAAAAAGACTACTCCTTCTAAACGAATACAGATATCATTCTGAAATTGTATTATGTTATTATCATGGTGATTCCTCACAGAAAGGTAGACAATTCAGTTTTGAGAATCCAAGATGGCCGCCATGACAGCCATATTGAATTTTCAATTAGATTTCATGAAAAAGACTACTCCTTCTAAACGAATACAGATATCATTCTGAAATTGTAGTATGTTATACCTATGGTGATTCCGCACAGAAAGGTAGACGTTTCAGTTTTGAGAATCCAATATGGCCGCCATGGCAGCCATATTGAATTTTCAATTAGATTTCATGACAAAGACTATTTCTCCTAAACCAATCTAGATATCATTTTTATATTGTAGTATGTTATACCTATAGTGATTCCGCACAGAGAGGTAGACGTTTCAGTTTTGAGAATCCAAGATGGCCGCAATAGCAGCCATATTGACTTTTCAGCTGCAGATGACACATCATTATTATTAAATTTTAAGCTTTCATCAAGTGATCACTGGCACCATATAAATTCTCTAATTTGAACTTACTAATCATAATATTATCTTAAAATATGGAATATTTAAGATTGTCGTGCAAGTTGTTCTATATTTTTAAGTGTTTCTAAAAAAAATTAAGATGAAAGACAAACATAATTGATTAATTTGTTTAAAATCTTTATGGCAACTAGCTGCAAAAACCAAATCACATTAAACATGTTAAATTTTAAACAATGGTATTTCCCTTTTATTCCTTTAAATACCACACATAAGGGGTCAACCAGAGTTCAGATATTCCACTATGTTGTCCAATACACATCCCAAGGCAGGCTGCTAGCATCACAGTGTCAGCTGCTAGTCTGTTGCATAATCAACCTGACCCAATTGATATGGTAGAGCATTATGCTATATGGCCATGGCCCATGTGTATGCAATAAAAGTTATGGACTTGTATTCTCATGACAGTGATATGTTCTTTCTAAGAATAACAACTTACACAAAACTTGTCTACAATAAGCTTTGTGTTTAGCAATCTACATGATAAGTTGATGTGGAATAAATATGCAGATGAAAATCGAAAAGGGTTTAGTAAGAAAAATAAGGAAATTTGATTTGTCATACCTCTCTGTTGATTTGACAATGCAAAAATGTTTACCATTATAGTACTGTATGAGTGTTAAATAAATTGATACTTTAATGAAAGACATCTCATGGTCACTTGACATGTAAATATTATGTGAACAAAATAAACGTGTCTTATGCATTGCTGTGTTTATGACTTTCCTCTCAATCAGTCATTCATTTTCCTTGAAAAATCTGTACTTTTGGGATTCTCAATATCCCATGCAGCATAACCATCAGTGAAATAATCTTGAAATCATATTAATGATTCACTACAAAACAAATGTAAGTGCCCACCATCCTGTAAGTAATGAATGACATTTAAATGGATACACCTAAACCAATCAAGATATCATAATGAAATTAATATGGATGCCCACATAAAAGTAGCATTTTGAAGATTAAAAAGTACAAGATGGTCACCAATTCAGCCATAGATATACAAAAAAGTTATACAAAAACCTACTGCTTGTTAACTTATCATGATTATATCATTCGTGTATTAATGTTTGTTCAAGCTCTAGTCGTTTCCAAAAGAAGACTAGTATTTTAAAAGATAAAAAAATCATGATGGCAGCCATAATCAATTATATAAAAGATGGTTACATGTATAATTAAACCAATACCACATCATTCATTTTAAGGTGAGCTTCTGTACCCTCGGTACTTTTATTTTGTATGATATTCATATTCAGAAATTCCTTTTTACAAAATTTGATTAAATATCCTCTGAAGTGGTGTACTCTTGTCTCATTCCATATTATAAGATATATGTATCAAGCATATTCTTTTCCTCCTATGTGTAATGGCTGTGTCACAGAGCACAATCACTCGAGGTGTCAGGCTGGATAATTGAGGAATACATATTGAGGCACTGAACAGCACAACATAGTTGCAGGACATTTATAAATTCTTTGGAAAACCCATTTCAAAATACAAGAGCTGTCAACAACTGACCAACACTTTTCATTAGAACCCTGACCAGTGCTGATGATAATAAGGTGTACATTCATTGCAACTCACCACTTATGCCTGAAATACTGCAAAAGCAACTTAAAACTCACTCATTGGCAACCAATTGTTTGACATTTATGAGCTTTGATATGAATGTGCAATCCATTCACAAATGCAGCTTTAAAGGTCCTCCATACCAAATGTTCTAATACTCTACACAATATCATACCCTTGAGTTTTTTATGAGGTAATAACCAAATGTAAGGTCTTGTTATGTCGTATCTTTCAAACAACCTTTAATACACATGTTAAGTGAGATGCAAATTTCAAATGAACAAACGATGTGAGATAAACACTTAAATTTAAACTTATTTCCATAACAAAACCAGAGCAAGTTGCAACTTGTGTTTGTAGACATTTAGGTAAAAGGAATGTAGTTGGTTACTAAGGATGACAAGTTTCTACAGGAGTTCAACAGGCAGGACTGTCGGACATGGCTGACGATAAAATTGAGCATAAAATCTTAATTATGGTTCCTTGTATTGTAAACATTAAAAATTTGAACTGGAGACCATATTTGTCAAATGGTTTAAAGATTAAGAAAGCTACATTTATTCTGACATCAACTTACCGGTAGTTTGATAGAAACAAGAATTTGTATAAAAGAAAATCAATTTGCAGGTTTATGGTTTGTCATCTCAACAAGGCAAATCTAGAAGCTTTCAATCTATTCAGAATTGATTTGAGCGCTTAACTAGATTGAAATTTTCAATTGCTTGATGAACTATACAAGATTGAAATAACTGCTCAACAGCACCTTGAAACTTATGTTTAAGGAGTGGATATTGTGAAACTGGATTAGGAACAAGGTGTGACCAGCCATTGTATTGGCAGTACAGAATTACAGTCTGTCCAAAGTTCTTTATCATCATTTGAATGTGTCGGCAACTGTTACCTTGGTTGAATGCCTTAATAATTTCACTAAATGGCGTAGCAAGACATACAAAAGTGGGGTTTGTTGTTTAATATTCAATTTTGCTGATTTTGCAAATTCAAGAGCAATGATTGGTGTATGTATGTAAATGTCCTGGTTTGAAATGCCTTGCTAATTGGTGACAAAGTAAAGGTGTAGTGTTTCCAAGTTTCCTTCATCCAAAGAACAACACGAAAGTTCATGAAATTCATTTTATGTTCCAAATTCGCACATGGTTACAGTTCAGTTCACATTGTCGCACACATCTCGACAACGCGTCGAATTGCACATAGTTGTAATACATTGTTCAATCATCAAAAGTTCTTACGGTTAATCTTTACAATGGTTTGTTTACTTGAAACATAATGATGTATCATAGGGAATTCCATAACTTGGAAAGAATCGCAAAACATTGTCGCACACACGACTCGCACACACTTCTAACATCGCACGTGCTGACTAAGGGAGATAACTAAAATGATTACCAATAAAGTATGTAAATAGCGGACCGTTAAGAAAAGTCGACATTACAAAAGGGATGACAGTAGCAGGTAGCTAACAATCAAACTTGTCGAGAATGCTTCTCAGCACTCCTGCTGCAACATTAAACAAATCACCCACTCTCACCTTATCTCTTCATGGCAGGCACCGGATGCAAGGCCGGCATGTTCTGTGGGTACCAGGCACTGATCATGCTGGCATAGCAACACAGGTTGTCGTGGAGACGAGGCTGTGGCGGGAGAGGAAGCAGACGCGACATGACCTGGGTCGGGAGAAGTTCCTGGAGGAGGTGTGGAGGTGGAAACATGAGTAGGTTTTGACTTTGAAGAGTTACAGTTTTTTATGAGTAGGTTTTTGATAATCTTAACATTTGCAATTTGTTGAGTGAATTCAATGTAAGTTTAAAAATTAGATTAATAATGTTGACATCTACTGCAGGAAAGGGGAGATAATCACGGAGCAGATGAAGAGACTTGGATCATCTCTGGACTGGAGCAGATCCTACTTCACAATGGACGAGGTGACACTTCCTTTATTGAGGATATTATTTGAGTTTAAGTCTATATTGAATATAGATGATAATAATTCTTTATTGTCCTCATCACAAAGTATATAGAAAATTTGATTTGTGGCCATGGCATCCGGCAGCCACAGTGCAGTGCCACTTCAGGTTATGCGCTATCCTTATAGAGGTGAGTGTCATGCAAGGAAGCAACGTCTACCTTCTTATAACATTATTTTGGTATGTACCGGCTGGGAATCAAACCCCATTCTTCCCAGGTGAAGAGCGGACGCTCTACCAAATGAGCTACTTCCCCAGTTATTATAAGTATTGTCCCAAGCAAGAGTGAGTGATGTACTGATATTCAGACAATAGTTTTGTCGGATAGTTTATCATGGGGACAATATAGAATTCTGTTTGGTTACCCAGGTAGAAAAGTCAAAGAAAAAGTTCAAATAGACTCATGAGCTTTGGATTAAAGTAACAGCTGTCGTCACATTTGAAACACTAGAAATAGATAAACCGTGACATCGAAACACTGTGATATTTTGCCCTATGGAAATGCTAATATAAATGTTAATGGAACTGCCTTTGTATGTAATAAGTGTTTTTAATTATTCAACTATGATTTAAAAAAAACATTAACGTTGATAATGCATTAAACATTTATAGCAACAAGACTTGAAAACAATTTCCCTTTTAAGAGAAAACATTGCATATACCAGGCAGACAGACAGGGCAATTTAGACTATTCATAAGGTAGACACCATTAGTGAAAGACCATAGCTATATTCTTACAGGTTCAACCTGTCTAAATCAATTTGCTTATGATTCCATTTATTCTTCCTTTGATTTCAACAGGACAATATTTCTTTGTTGTGCTCTGTTTTGCAAACATAACCTAAGGAGGTGATTATTAAAGATTGGCTTTGATAAAGAATTTCAGTAGTGAACTTGACTATAACATTGTATTTAAAATGTCTGGAGATAATCTAAAGTGACTTAATGATTTGTTAAGCAACTAAAAGCTTAATTGTCCTATCAGCTCCTTGTAATTCAGTTATAATTATTGATCATTCAAGTGTCTGGACCTCATCTGGATGCGAGGCTTACAAAGTTGATTTATCATTAAGTTTTTATTTAGGGTTTGTTATTGAGTTTAATCATTTTAAATTGTGAACCAAATTGAAATGCTGTCCTTTCTTTAGATAGACTGAAAATTTACTTAGACTGTAGAAGGCGAAAACTTGTCAAGCAAATAAACCAATTTCCACATCCCTACAATTCACCTATTTTTTTGTAAGTATTAAGAAATAATGAATCAGATAAGAATTCTTAGTTTCCATAGCAACCGATCAAAAACTTTAAATTTTAAGATTTATGAGATTATGCTGAGATGTGAGGTGGGTTGCTACTGAAGATACAATCTCATATATGAATTCTTAAGGAAACTTAAGTTTAAAAACTGACAAAGTTTGTAAAAGTTTGGTGAATCTCGCCCTAGTCCAATGCCCTGGAATAAAATCAGATGCTATTTGCATTTTATCAAAATATTTGCAGTAAGTTTTTTAGAAATGGCAATGAACCAGGTCCAAGGGAACAAAACCTCCTACATAATCAAAGGAGGGGTAATAAGTAGCCAAATTTGAACTTGATTAGATTAGAACTTGATAAGAAAGCGATATCTCTAGTAGGTAACTGATCATTGATGACTTTTTCTTGTGTTTTCAGAATCTATCCCGAGCTGTCATTGAGGCGTTTGTACGTCTCCACGATGATGGTTTGATATACAGAAACAACAGACTCGTAAACTGGTCATGTGCCCTCAGGTCCGCCATTTCAGATATAGAGGTATGTACAGTAGTTGACATTATTGTTATTTTATTATTTTAATTTGAAAACTAACCATGAAGAAACAACATGCTTGGATGTACATGTAGTTAATATGGCCGCCCTCCTTTACAGAGCTGGTCAGTTCCCGGTTTCCTCAATGCAATAAATTGCCCGAATGTAAAGTCCCTTCCGCACTCTATGCTATCCGGTTAACGGTACCTTTCTTGTTTGGGTCGCCCCATTTTCCTGGCTTGTACAGAGCAACATGGAGTGGAGTAGAAGTTTATGGATTTTGTTTAAGCCATTTAACAGTTGAAAAGTTATGCTCTTGGAATGCTAAAAAGATAAACTGTAGTGGATTCAATCATTTATTATATAATTAGCAATGAAATATAGGGTTATACAGTGAAAATATAATCCATATTTTTAGAAAAGCAGTAGAAAGTCATATTTTCACTGCAGTGAAAATATAATCCATATTTTCACTGCGGTGAGAAAAGTAGGACCGAACCTATTACCTCCCTTTGAAACACGATTATCTCCCTTTGAGGAAATCGAACGCTTGCCTCGCGTCACGGCGTTGGTTAGGATCGAAGAAAAACGAGTCTTTAGGATGTTTTCGGTATGTAACTGTTTTCAGTTTACAGTGCCAATGTATCCTTCGATATCCAAAAGCCACCCGAAGTTCATATCTTGTTGCTGTAGTTAATAATTGTTCATTTTATTGCAAAATAAATTTACGAAGCGAGTGATCTGTCACACCGACATAGCGCTTCACTCATTGTATCCGTTCGCGTCAAAACTGACTTTCCAAAATAGATAAGGAGCCTTTGTTTCACCTAGTAATAACCAAACACATGTTGTGGATCTGATATCATTTAACATTCACTCATCATATATTTTTCATAAAATTATTTCCGATTAAATATCGAGTTATTTCTATCGAACTTTTTTTTTACCGAGAAAGGATAAATTGAGTTGCTAGACTGTCATTCATCATAGAGCAAAACTTTGCCTTCCGATGTCTGACAACTCTGTTTTATGATCTAAAAATTATATAATAAATAGACTAATTCATTGTTTTTGCCGAATATCATTTCTATCTCATCTCGTGAAGTGAGAAAGTGTCATTTTCACTCGTGGCATATCACTTTCTCACTCCACTCGATGAGATAGAAATGATATTCGGCAAAAACAATGAAATAGTCTCTATTTAGTCACTTCATGTCACTCTTCTGCTTGAGAACGACACAAGAATCTGTGTCGCAACGTCGCATACAATGAACAAAGAAGTTGTCATCCATATATTCCTCTGCATTACTTCATGTTACAGTATACCCCTGCTTGTAGCAATTGAGCCCTCCCTATGTATGTATGTATGTAAGTGTTTATGATGCAGGTGGACAGTATCCAGCTGGAGGGTCGGACACTACTCACGGTGCCCGGGTATGATAGGAAGGTTCCCTTTGGTCTTCTCACTTCCTTCGCCTACCCCGTACATGGCAGTGGTAGGTTTAATGAAGCAAAGCTGGAGTTCTTGTCTCAAGTCATGTTCATTTCATAGTTTTTTTGAACCGGTGTCTCATTTTCTATTACAAGCAGATACTATTTGCATTCTCTCTTCCCACAGAGGTTGCTTCACTCACAAGTTCCTACAAAACCTTTGTTACTAGTTAACCATATTTTCTTGATTTCAAGACCTCCTTTCAATAAAGATTTAATACTATCATTATTTTCATCCAGTAAAATATTGTGTTCAATATATATATCGAACTCTAGCATTGCTGGTGGGGAACATCAAAAAGTTTACACAAGGCTATCTTATATCACACCATTGAATCATTACTCAGATCAGCACAATTAGAAAGGTACAGTAAACCCTGGTTATAATGCCAAACTGGATATAGTGCCATCTGCCAATGGTTTTTGGAACAAAAGTCAGTTTTCCCAGACTATAATGCTAATGAAAACAAAACTGTTTAGTATATTGTTTCGACTTATTAAGGTTTATTGTCATGCCTCAACCCAATTGACACTGGATGCATATTGATCGGTGGTTTATAGGCATTATTACTAGAGTGATATTCTACTTGCCTCAAATTGATTCTCAAAATTCATCACTTTTTAATGTAATTGCTTTTTTGCCAACATGTTTCTAAATGCCTTACCTGAGTGTAATGCCAACCTGGATATAGTGCCATGTTTTCTAGTGAACAAATGGTGGCATTATAACCAGATTTACTGCATGAGTCAAAGACTCTCACAGCTTCAGTGTTGCTTCTCAATATACATTTCTTTCTGTTCAGACGAGGAGCTGATTGTTGCCACGACACGTCCGGAGACAATGCTGGGAGATGTTGGCGTGGCGATCCACCCTGACGACTCTCGATACAAACATCTACATGGGCAACATGTCCGCCATCCTTTCAACGGGAAACTACTTCCTGTCGTGTGTGACTCCTTCGTAGACACAGAGTTTGGGACAGGTGAAACAATTGTTGCTTTACTTGTGTTTATTTAGGTGAACAGTTATGCCAGCATCACATACCTGTAATGGTTGAAATATTGCCCAAGCCGCACTGAACAATTTCTCATTCAGCTTCTCTCAAATTTTAGTAAACTCAAATGCAAAATCAGTGTACAAATCACGGAATTTTTTTTGTCTTGTTGCAACCACTGCTTAGTGAATTCATTCCGAATGAATGATAAGATTGTAGACTGAAGTATCCAACTGTTTCCTCCCCTAATTACCTCTACTTAATGATCAGGTGCAGTCAAGTTGACACCCGGACACGATCACAACGACTTCCAAGTGGGAGAGAGACACAGCCTCGACAAGCCCAACATTATAGACGACTCGGGCCATATGGTGGCGGTGCCGGACCGGTTCTCAGGCATGAAGCGGTTTGACGCTAGGAAACATGTCGTGAAGGCTCTGAAGGAACTGAACCTGTGGAGAGGAGAGGAGAGCCATGCTATGAGTGTACCAGTCTGCAGGTAGGTGTTGAAGCGAATGATTCATTTCCTACAGATTTCTTGACTTGTTTTATCTTGTATTAGTATTTCCAACAATAATGAACTTGAACTTGCTATATGAAAATTTTTCAGAAGCACCAGTTCAGTCTGATTAAAATTGACCTTGTTCAGAAAAATAACAATTTCAAAATATGGACCCTACTTGGATAAGAACTTGTTCTAATAAGGGGTTTCCTCTCCACAACAGCCTGGTTGGTCTCATTCTTATGAACTGGCTCACTCAGTCACTCACTCCACTCCACTCCACTCCACTCCACTCCACTCCACTCCACTCCACTCCACCCCACTCCACTCCACTCCACTCCACTCCACTCCACTCCACTCCACTCCACTCCACTCCACTCCACTCCACTCCACTCCACCCCACCCCACTCCACTCCACTCCACTCCACTCCACTCCACTCCACTCCACTCCACTCCACTCCACTCCACTCCACTCCACTCCACTCCACTCCACTCCACTCCACTCTTATGAACATCCATTTAAGATTGACTTAACTTCCACCTATATTGCAGTCGATCTAGAGACATCGTGGAGCCCCGACTGAAGGATCAGTGGTTTGTGGACTGTCAGCAGATGGCTAGACAAGCAATGCAGGTTGGTCTTATCTAATTTCTCCTCTACAGATACATTTTGATTGTTTATTCAAAATAATGATCTAAAGTACAACTTCTGAATGAGAATTTTAGCTGTAAGAAAGCTGTCAGAATGAAAACACAAAAATAACTGAAAGTATAAATGGCTAAACTGTAAATTATTTTATGTGTTCTTTTGTAAGTATCAGGACTAAATAAAACACATTTTATTGGGGAAAAAAATATGTACAAGCATACAAATCATTACAGAGGTTGCCTTAACATGCTTAAATAAGAAGTCACAAAATATTATTTGAAAATTTTGTTTACAGGCTGTAGAGACCGGTCAACTGGAACTGATTCCTGAATACCACAAGAAAATCTGGATGGACTGGCTCAGTGGCATCAGGTTAGAGCATTCCATATATTTTGTGTTTTAACATTTCAGACCTGAAAGGCCACATTGATTTATGGCAATGTATGGCATGTTGTCCAAAATCTTTTAACAATCTTACTTCTTCTCCAGATAATTTGGTTCCAGACAATTGCTTCCAGAAAGGAGTTGTTTGTCATGTAACATCTGTAATAGGCTTTTAAAAGCTTGATAAGCTACAGAGGCAATGGCACATTTTTCAATGACATGAACTAGAAAGAATGAATGTAACTCAATAATGTGTACCTGTTATATAACTGAAATATTGCTGAGAGCATGTAAACCCTACTATGTGGAGCACAGTGGTGTAGTGGTTAGCATTCTAGCCTCACACGCCAGAGACCAAGGTTCGAATCCTGTTGAAGGCACCAAAAATTTTCCACTTTGGTCTCATTCTGTGTTGTGTCCCTTGGCAAGGCACATTGCACTCAGTCCACCCAGCTGTTAAAAGGCTACCCGAAAATTGGATGTACTGACCTACGTGGTCGTGATTAGCGCTTAGTAGCAGCTGTGAAAGTACACTCCTTCGGGGTAATAATGTAGCGCTTTGAGCATGTCTTAGGACGCTGAAAAAAGGCGCAATATAAGTATGCATTTTATCATTACTATTACTCATTGACTGATCAACTTGTCCACATGTCCAGAGACTGGTGTGTATCCAGACAGCTGTGGTGGGGTCACAGGATACCTGCATATAGGCTCGTCAACCAGGTGAGATAACATGTCTATTCAGTCTAAGTAAACTCACCCCGATATCGAGTCTAGCAAGATGTAATAGGAGGTTGCGTCAGCCGACCTGATGCGACCTGTAACTGAACCTTGCTAGACTCAACATTTGAGTAAAGGGGGTAATATTGAGGCTAAATTTACTTAGACTGCATGTCTATTGGCAGTATTTACTGTGAAAACATCACTTCCTGTTGATGAAAAGAAGTAATATACAAGGAACGGAAAAACAATGTTTGCTTTTATCAATCTGTTTATACAAACACCAAAAATATATATTTTGGTGAAAAATTAACATTTCACAGCAGGGATCTACTGCAATGCATTGTATCAGTCTTTAGGGGAAAATGAAACTAAACGTTTTATCAGAATTTAGGATCATGGCTATAGAAAGATTGTAATGTCATCATCTGGTTTAATAATGATCATCTTTTTTGTTAATCTTTGTCATTGATACAATAATTGTTTTGATTTGGATAAACTGATATTTGTTTTTCAATTTGATGCTATTGTTCGACCATCCAAGTGTCTCATTTAAATCAGATATACATCATTTTTACATACATACATATTTTATTGTGGAAATGGGGAAGAAGATGAATACCATATGTTGTTGATATGTCCATCTTATCACCATCTTCGTACAAGGTATATGAGTCAAAATCCTGAATAGTCCAATTTTTCCGTCCACTGATCAATTTTCACTTTTAATTTGGTTTAAGTATAATTTTTTAGATCTCATATGTGGAACAAGATCAATTGAGTAGAGCACATATCCTTTTTTATTTGTTCATAAAAAATATTGACTTTTAGAGATGACTTTTGATGTGATCTTATCAAATTTTGTCTGTCCCAAAGCAAGAAAGACAACTTTTACATATAGTTTCTGACAAATTGCTTTGAAATTCAAAAATTCTGTTTGTGTGAAGTTATTCAGTAACAAAAGGGGTTTGGTATATACAGTTGAAAACTGAAAAATAACTTTTCCTTTTTTGTGTTTATAGTTCAGAACACCTGTCACAGTAGTATGTGTCAATACTGCTACCATGACCAATGTTTGGAAAACAATAAACACTCATTTAGTCTGTTGCAAAGGTCACTTCCTTTTCTGGACCTACAACTTCATGTCTTCAAAATGGCATGTCATTGAATTTCAGTTCCTGCCAAGTTTCATCAAAATCAAACATCAAGTGTACACAACTATCGATCTATGAATTATTTGCGTCAACACTGTCACCAACATTTCAGGGGTAAAAGAATATTTGTGAAATTCAATCTTAGAATAGTTTAAAGTGTGTTAAGAACATGCTTATCATGATATGTGCTTTTCTGTGTTGAGGGATCATTTATCATTTTATTGATTATTTACATCTAAGGATGTCAAAACTGCTACTGTCAATACTGCTACCGGATGAAAAGTGGCAGTTTTGACATTATGGTGGCAGTATTGACTATTTATTTCATATTTGTTAATAATAGGAACAGAAATTTTATAATTTGCTCTTATTGTATGTTTATATGTAGCCTTTATTAGACAGAATTAAGCACTTATATATTTGTGAGTGAATATACCCAAAATTAGTGTGATAGGGTTGAAACTCATCTTGACAGGTAGCAGTATTGACACGAATAGTGACAGTATGGACAAGTTCATCAAATAATCAATAAATAACTTACCTGTCCTGAAATAAATAAATGAAAATCTATTATTGTTTAAATATTTTTAATTGGGATGATTTTCACTTGGTTTTTTTATTGGAAAGCCTCTTTGAATTTTTGTTAAATGTGAAAAACATTTTGGTAGCAGTTATGACTAAAGTGGTGACAGTAGTTGACAATTCCTCAGATAATGCAAATTACAACTGGTTCCTGATCAAACTCAGGGGTTTCAATTTCATGAATTCCAACGTGATAAAAGAAGTTAAATTGAAAACATTAAAAAAGAAAATGTAACATTAATTGAAGGAAGATATTCTTCGTTATTGTTATAGCAGTAGCAGTATTGACATATCCGGTTGCAGTGATCACTGACTAATCTTAAATTTTCACTTTAATATGACATGAATAAAATAAATTTTCAGTTATAACACCTTTTCTTGAGCTGAAATGTCTTTAGATGTTTGTTAAAGTTTTGATAAATTTGTTTTCACACTCTTTGTAGCTTTTTTGTCATCTAACATAGTAGCAGTTGTGACAACCTTTTTATCAGAATTGACAACATGTTTCCTTAATGAGTAATATATAAGTTCTTAACTTACCTTACCTTAGAGTTGCATGTTCCTATGCTTACCGACCAAGATTGAGACTCGTGTTGACGGGGCTATCTCTATGTGAACCAAGTAGTGATACAGGAAGTGACACGTCAATACGGGGACAGGTATACCGGAAGGTAATACTCAATCACGTGATAACCAAAAACTCTCACTTTTTTCCGCCAGAAAAAGTCCGAAGGAGTCCGGAGAAGAGGGGAGGAAGAGTCCAACGATGGGCGGGATAAATCCTCTAAGGTAAGGTAAGTCTTTTAAACATCTAAAATATTTAGATTTTAATAAGTTCTTAACTTACCTTACCTTAGAGTTGCATACGATTCGACAGCAAGGCAGGTGGGTAGGACTCCAAGAGGACCATGCCAAACTGTGACCGTGCAGGCAGAGGAGACTGAGGGCGACGAATCTAAAAAGACACGAAAAACCAACAATCAACCAAGGCCTAAAGCAAAGCTAAGGTAAAGAAGAATAAAAAACAAACATCTTTACCTAACGAGCCGGCGGTTTGGTGAGTTGCTGAGCAAACACCAAAGGGCCAAAGGACTGTAAACCATCCACATCCTCCACCGCTAGGTCCCTGAGGTAGTGGGAAGCAAAGATGGTGGTGGATCTCCAAAAACAGCCCTCCATGATCGTAGGAACTGAACAGTTCCTGTGTAGAGCCATCGTGGAAGCCAAAGCCCGAAGTTCATGCGGGTTGTTGGCTGCAGGATGGAGTAAGCCAGCAGCGTCATAGGCCGCTAAGATGGTCGAGCGGATCCACAAGGAGATGGAGTTCTTGTTAACCTCGCCCTTAACTGAGGGGGAAAAGGGGATGAACAGTCGTTTCCTGGTACCCCTTCTGCTGGCTGACTTGTCGATGTAGACCTTCAAGGCCCGGACAGGACAAAGAGCCAATTCTTCAACCTCTGAAGTAGCAACAATAGAGGACAACGGGGGGATGGTGAACATCCTGTCTGGCTGTCCAGGAAGCTGGTTCTTGGCAATAAAATCCCATAAGAGCCCCAAATGAATAGAACCATGACGAGATTGCTCAAAACGGACACGAGTCACATACAGGGCGTGGACCTCACTGACCCGTGCCGCCGTGGCCATGGCGACCAGGAAAGCAGTCTTCCGAGACAGGTTCTCAAAGGAAGCAGATTCCAAAGGTTCGTAAGGACGCCCACGGAGATGCTGTAGAACCACATTCAGATCCCAGGCAGGAGGACGGAACTTCTTCTTCTGATCCTCCTGCTTGAAGGCCTTCAGCATAGCGATGAGTTCTGGGACTGTCGATATCTTAGTATCCCTCTTAACTGCCAGGACGGAGTTGATGGCAGAAAGGTACGTGCCAATAGTACTGCCTTTTAAGGAACGCTTATTCCGAAGGTACAGTAGGAATTCCGCAAGGAATTGGGGCGACGCCTTGACAGGGTTCTGTGAATGTTCAGAGCAGAAACGTTCAAAGGAAAGCCACTTGTCGTCATACAGAGACCTGGTGGAAACTCTATGGGCCTTGGCAATAGTGTTGGCCACCTGCGTCGAGTAACCCTTCGATCTCAGAGCTTTCTTAAGATGGACCAAACGCAGAGATGAAACCTCTCTGGGTCCGGATGAGACAGGCGACTGTGGGGATGGCGAAGGAGGTTTGGCCAGGGAGGCAGAGGGTCTGGATCCCTTCCGACTAGATCTCTGAGATCTGGGAACCACGTCCTGGCCGGCCACCAAGGCGCGACCAAAATCAGACGTATCTGCTTGGTCTGTTTGAGCTTGTCTACTACCTTGGGAAGAAGGATTGGAGGAGGGAACGCATAAGCGTCCAGTCCTTCCCAAGAGAGCGACAGGGCGTCCACTGCCCAAGCTGCCGGATCTGGAAGAGGGGAGACGTACACCGGCAGCTGGTTGTTGAACTTGGTTGCAAAGAGGTCGATCAAGGGTCTGGGATGGAGTTGGCAGATTAGATCGAACGCCTCCGGATGCAACATCCATTCGGTTGGCGAGGGCTTGTCCGGTCTGGACAAGGCGTCCGCTAGGACATTCCGGCAGCCCGGAATGTGACGAGCCCGCGTCTCCACGTTGTTTGAGTCTGCGAGATGAAACAACTGGAACGTAAGGTCTAGTAACCTCCTCGACCCGGTGGTTCCCTGGTTGTTGATGAGATACACCACAGTGGAGTTGTCGGATACCACCAGAAGTCGAGACCCGCGCAGAAGCGGTATCCAATGCTGAATCGCCAAGACTGCTGCCTGCAACTCTAGGTGATTGATGTGCCAGGATTTCCTCTCGTCTGACCACAGACCGGAGACTGTGTGATCGTTGAGGTGAGCCCCCCAGCCCAGGAGAGATGCGTCCACAAACAACTGATGAGTGGGAGTGAACTCGACCAAAGAGACTCCGACGCAAACGTTCGACTGGACCGTCCACCACGTCAGGTACTGGTGGAGGTGGAATGGTAGAGCGAACTCGGAGTCGAGGTCGTCGGCAAGAATACGAGGCTTGAGGAAATTCTGGAGAGGTCTCAGCATGAGTCTGCCTCTGATGGTGAGATCCTGTGCTGACGTTAGAAGACCGAGAAGGGACTGCCACGCCCTGAGTCTTAGGGGTTCCCGGAGAGCTTGATGGGCGAAAGCTACAATCTTGCTCCACCTGTCGAGTGGAACAGACAGGCGAGCGAGATCGGTCTGGAAGTGACCTCCTATGAAGGTCAGACGTTGAGACGGAACCAGTGAGGACTTCTCGACGTTGATTAACCATCCCAACTGATGTAGGAGTCTGCGAGCGAAGTCTGTCTGTCTGTGTAGCAGAGCTGACGAGGCATGGCTCATGAGGCAATCGTCTATGTAGGGGTCGAACCGGATCCCCCGAAGATGTAGGAACTTGACGATCGGAGCCGTAATTCTCGTGAATAACCACGGAGCCGTAGAAATTCCAAACGGGAGCACCTTCCATTGATAGTGTCGATGATCCATGACGAATCGAAGGTACTTCCGATGGGGTTCGTAGATTGGCACATGGAGGTAGGCGTCCTGGAGATCGAGGCTGACCAGCCAGTCGTGAGGTTGGAGCTGGGAACGCAGCTGCTCCAGAGACACCATCCTGAAGTGAGGCGGGGTTTCCATGTAGCGTTCGTTGAAAACCGCCAGATTGTGGATCATCCTCAACTTGTCCGAGTTCTTCTTCGTGACAAGGAAGATGGGAGAGTAGAACCCTGGGGTGTCTATGGGTTCCAGCACTTCTTCTATGGCCCTCTTCTCCAGCAGGATCTCTATATTGGAGAGAAGCTGAGCGTGAAGGGTCTTCGGATACACGCGTTACCGGGGCAGGTTGGTCAGAGGCGGAGACGAGGTCATTGGCAGCTTGAAACCTGTCTTGAGGATATCGAGAACGAAGGGATCTTCTAGGATTGTCCAGTTGGGCCAGAAGATCCCGAGTCTCCCGCCTACGGGGGTCTGGTGGATCGGGACGGCTGGGGGCGGGAGATCCCAGTCGTGGTTTCCCAGGGCATCAACGCCGCTTGTAGGACCTGAACTTGACCCCTGGGGTTCGGGGGCCCGTTCTGGACTGCTGAGGTTGAGACACAGGCTGCTTGTCGGTTTGTCGGCCTCTGCCTCTGTTGCCCTTCTGTGCTCCTCTAACCGAACTCCGACGCGGAATATAGTTAAACTTCGGCCTGTTGGAGAGGTTGATGGCAGAGTTCAACGCACGGATACCGGATAGGGTCACCTCAGTCTGAGTCAGTGCCGCATGTTCTTTATCAGGGATGCAGATACAAATTTTTGCCAATCGGACATTTCACGTATAAGCCGACCCGGAAGTAATATGTCTCAATTTTATTGATGGCATGAATTATTAAATAACTAGTTAAAAATTATCGATAGATAAGTTTCTGAATATATATTATTTATAATATATTATAGTATATAATACGCTGATAATAATGTTTTTTTTCCAACAAATTTTAAATTTATTATCTCACGTAAATAAACGGTTGAACATGTGGTAATTTGTGCTTTGGTTCGAGACTACAATTTCCTAGAAAACTATAACACGTGGAAAAATGCGCTATGGTTCGAGATTACATTTTCTTAGAAAACTAGAACACGTGACTCAATTTTTTCAATTACGATAATAATTTTTATCAAAAACATTCCTATTACTTATGTTTATGATGAACATATAGTATCACTATATTCTATCACGTAAATAAGCCTTATATGATGTTCAGTTACGATAACAATTTTCAATGCGATCATTAAATATTCAAAATGGCGGCCATCGCTGCACATGCTAGTCATCTACATACCTGAAAAAACATGACGTTCAAATTCTCTTTACTCAATACATGACACTGAGATGATCCAATAATTAAAGATAACAAGGTAATTATGGCGTTTGAATACAGGATTAGTTGTTTCATTGATGACCGGTTCGTGTTTTCATGACCGATACAAGCGGGGCACTTGGCCTTTATTGATTGCTTGTTAGTCAACTCAGGCTTGTTTATCTGTTTGTTTAGTAATTCTTTGATTATCTTCAATCGGTCAAATGACTTCTTGAATGTCCGACAGGTCACTTTTTCAATCGGTCAAACTGGATTCCCAATCGGACATGTCCGGCAAATAGACCGATTTCTGCATCCCTGTTCTTTATACACCTCAGGGATGAGGCCGGCAAAGACGGAGGGATGAGAGAAGGGAGCTCGCATTAAGGTCTTCTTGAATTCGTCACTCCAACCACAGGGAGCCAGGAGACCCGCACGACGAATGGTTAAGACATTAGCCAAGGCTGATCGGAGGTGCTCCACGATGTCGGCCAATGTCTTATGTTGCCACCGCATCATGGTGGTGAGGTGGAAGATCCGGGACTTGTTCTCCTCAGTCAAATCCTGCAGGATAGCGTCCGTGGCCGAGGCCAGTGCCGAGATAGGTTTAAGCGTCCTCCGCAGTTCGGTGTCCAAGGCCATAAGTTTAGCATCGGTGACCTTGAACTGCTGTTGAGAAGCAGGGGATAACCGGCCCACAGACTCATCCTGGACTGCCGCACCGTCAGCAAAGTCTAAGGAATGCACCTTGTAGAGGTGTGAAGCATTCTTGGCCGCCTTGAACGTAGGGTTAAGGGAGAGTTTCTTAAAATCTTCGTCCAAGGAGGCTATGGCGTCCAGAACCAAGGGGTGTGGAGGGATTAACAGGGTAGGCTCATCCCAAATAGCCTGCAGGCGTGGAGCATTAGGGCCTGGAGACGGACAGTTAACTAGCCTGTCGGCTACCCAGCCGGTGACCTGACTGATGTTGAGATGAGAGGGTCTGTCATCATCCTCTTCATCGACCTCATCTTCCAACCGGTCCTCCTGGTCCTGCAACTGTAAGTGCGAACGGGACCTGGAAGGAGTAACTGGATCACGCTGCCTGGGAGATTCCGGAGAACGCTCTGGGGTGCGGAATTTCCTGGACGACGACACCGTACGACCCCTAGGAGAGGGAGTGCCCTGTGGGGGCGAAGGAGGAGGTCTGATCGGCGACACAGTGCGCTGATCCTCTTGTCGAGAACGCTTGGGAGGCTGTTGTCGATCCCGAGGGTTGCTAGGAGTCTTGACAGGATCTCGCTTGCGAAGAGGAGAGCGAGACCGAGATCTAGAGTGATCCTTCCTAGGTGGATGAGGAGACTCCGAGCGCCGAGAGGAGCGCCGAGGAGAGCGTCGCGTCTTGGATGGGCGCCGAGGAGACTGCTTGGGGGAAGCAGACCGTCGAGGAGAGCGCCGGGAAGGCGAGGAGCGCCGATTAGAAGACGAGGAGCGCCGAGGGGAGCGCTGAGGAGAGCGCTGCGTCTTCGAGGAGCGCCGAGGAGAGCGCTGAGGAGAGCGCTGCGTCTTCGAGGAGCGCCGAGGGGACTGCTTGGGTGAAGCAGATCGTCGAGGAGAGTGCTGGGGAGGCGAGGAGCGCCGCTTGGACGACGTAGAGCGCTTGGAGGAGCCCTTCTTCTTAGGAGAGGGCGAAGAGGAGCGCTTAGGAGTCCTGTCTCTCGACTTGGAGGCTCGATCTGACGAAGGAGAGCGCCGATGAGAGGACGAGGAGCGCCTGGAGGAGCTCTGTCTAGAGGTAGAGGCCTTGGATGCCGACTTGGAACCTCTCTTGGGAGTCGGGGAACGACGAGAAGAGGGCGAGGAGCGCCTAGAGGAGCTCTTCTCACGCTGACGCCCTGTAGGAGAGGAGGAGGAACGCCTGGAGTTCCTGTCGGAAGACTTCGAGTCCCGGCGACGGTCCTGGTGACAGAGGAACGCTTCAAGGAGCGCAGGTAGCCGAGGATCGGACAAGGCTGGTGTCGGGTTAGGCAAGGGATCCTGAGGAGGGTCCACATCCTTGGGAGGGACCTTGGAGAGGTCCGACGTAGAAGGAGTAGGGTCCTGAGGAGTAGGAGGCTCGACACGAGGGGGGGTCGACCTCAGGGGGGTAGGTGACGGGTCTTGAACCTCTGAGGACATCCTGTGCGCCCGCTGTGAGAAGCGCTTGCGCACTACCGCCGAATAGCACTTGAAGGCGGAGGGGGACAGAGACAGACACTCCTGACACCTGGATGACACCGTACACAGTCGAAGGACCAAGCAGTCGGGGCAGCGTGAATGCGGGTCCTTTGCTGATTTCTGACTCTTGCACTGAGTGCAATAGACTCTCATGGGATGTCTGTAACATCAAAAAGAGAGTAGCAAAACATCCACAAAACATCCGTTAAATAAATAATTACCATAGCGTATATATTTATTTAGAAATATAAGGGATGAAGATGTTAAGATATATATTTATGCAAAGAGTATAAGATATATATATATCAGAAGGTATTAAGAAGCATTGGGTATTAAAGAATTATAATTATAATATATAATATATAATATATAATACCTAGGCAGATTTATTACTTAAAATTGAAAGTAATAAAGAAAAGAAAACAATAATGTAGGGTAAAGTCAATGTTAAACATGAAACATGTGCTATGACAGCAGTAACAATGGTTAACAAAGCAAAAGGATGTCAAAACTGCTACTGTCAATACTGCTACCGGATGAAAAGTGGCAGTTTTGACATTATGGTGGCAGTATTGACTATTTATTTCATATTTGTTAATAATAGGAACAGAAATTTTATGATTTGCTCTTATTGTATGTTTATATGTAGCCTTTATTAGACAGAATCAAGCACTTATATATTTGTGAGTGAATATACCCAAAATTAGTGTGATAGGGTTGAAACTCATCTTGACAGGTAGCAGTATTGACACGAATAGTGACAGTATGGACAAGTTCATCAAATAATCAATAAATAACTTACCTGTCCTGAAATAAATAAATGAAAATCTATTATTGTTTAAATATTTTTAATTGGGATGATTTTCACTTGGTTTTTTTATTGGAAAGCCTCTTTGAATTTTTGTTAAATGTGAAAAACATTTTGGTAGCAGTTATGACTAAAGTGGTGACAGTAGTTGACAATTCCTCAGATAATGCAAATTACAACTGGTTCCTGATCAAACTCAGGGGTTTCAATTTCATGAATTCCAACGTGATAAAAGAAGTTAAATTGAAAACATTAAAAAAGAAAATGTAACATTAATTGAAGGAAGATATTCTTCGTTATTGTTATAGCAGTAGCAGTATTGACATATCCGGTTGCAGTGATCACTGACTAATCTTAAATTTTCACTTTAATATGACATGAATAAAATAAATTTTCAGTTATAACACCTTTTCTTGAGCTGAAATGTCTTTAGATGTTTGTTAAAGTTTTGATAAATTTGTTTTCACACTCTTTGTAGCTTTTTTGTCATCTAACATAGTAGCAGTTGTGACAACCTTTTTATCAGAATTGACAACATGTTTCCTTAATGAGTAATATATAATTTTGTTGATGCCATTTATCTTAATAACAATTTTATGAAAGTACACAGCATTCACATAGAATAATTAACCTGGTATTTTACATGTAGGAATTATGGTTTGAAATTCTTGATAAAAGGATTAACAGTCTTAAATTCAACAATGGATTGTGGATCTTACCCATTCATCATCAGTTATAGCATCAGAAGCTAATGATCTTTAATTAGATGAGTTATACTCAGGTGCTCACGATACAACAAAAGAGATCAGAAACTGCTCAGGTATATACATTATATACATGTGAATGAGAATGTTTCATGTCGCTAACAAAAATGATTGTCGTGTGTCCATACCATTTATGTCAATACTGCTACCATCGATTGTAATAATGTCAAAACAGATTCTGTCAAAATTGTTCCCAATGCCAATGTTTATAGTTTTAAACTTTAAACTGTTTTTCATGCATGTATGGGTTTATAGTTAGCTTTGATCTCATTTCAATGTGTTCAACCAAAAGTATAATTGTGTTTGTCAATACTGCCACCATGGTTGACAACACTGCTACCATGGATAGTATAAACAAAGAAAAGTAATGGAAAACACCTACTGTTCTAATTGTTCCTGTTGCAGATGTTTCATGATTTTCAACTTAAAAATGTTCTTTTATATGTATTGGTTTAATTGTGTTTTTATCTACTTAACGGAAAGGATAATTGTATTTGTCAATACTGCTACCATAGTTGTCAATACTGCTACCATCAATGATGAAAAGTAATGCAAAAAACTTGCTGTCAAATGTTACCAGTATGCTATTGAATGTATTTTGATATTCAACCATGTCCCCGAGTTATGTTTAACTTATCACCGAATGCTAGGCAATTATGATGATTTGAACCCATAAAAGTCAAGACTGCCACCAACTAGGTCCCTTTTTCATTGTACTGAAAAAAGAATACAGTAGTAAAAGTGTCTTGTGTTGTAATTAACAACAATTTCTAAGATGTGCTTTTGCTAATATGTTATGAATTCAACATTTTCAGTTATCTTTCTTTTAATCATTTAAGGATAAGTTTGAATGTCAAAACTGTCACCACTTCAGTCAATACTGCTACTGATGATGTCAATCACTGTCACCTACACTAAATTGTTATTTTTTCAAACAAATAACCAGATATATTAATTTAACTAATTTAGAATATAAATGATTAACAATAAGAGTAATTACATATCAAATTTTATGAAAAAAGTTTTTTTTTTTCTGAAGATAGTTGAAAAGTTCAATCATTTCAAACTATATTTTTTCATTATTTGAACATAAAACTTTGATGAAAATAATGAAAAACAAAAAATGTTGATTTTTATTTATCCAAATTCAACAATTTGTTAATCTAAGTTAATCCCATAATCAAATATGCCTTTGATAAAGTTACATTTTTGGAAATTTTAGTATAAATTTCGGTAGCAGTATTGACATCTAATAATTATGGCTGTCAAAGTTCTTTAAATTACATAATTAATAATTAGAGTTAAGCTTGCATCTTTCTTGTTTAGAATTTTCAATATTTAATCAACACAACATGGTAAAATAAAAAGAGTTTTATAATATTTTAAAATTCATTTTCTTATGTCCTAATAATTAGACTATTCAGGATTTTGACTCATCTACCTGTATATTATCCTAACTTCCCATCAAAGTTTAAGTTTATGTCACTTATAAATACACAAAATGATCAATTGTTATTTAAATTAGCTCTTTTTTGTGAAAACATTTTTAAGTTACGAAACAGGTTTAAGCGCTCTTGTATATATATATTTATTTATCACAGACTTCACGACCACTGTAATATTGGTCTCATGGCCATATATACGAAATAATTTCTGTTCTGTTCTGATATACATCAGTGAGGTGACAGGTTTAATCTTAGTTCAATGAGACTGTACAGCAACTACAATTTCCATGCTACATGTGGACAGGGCGAGGTGTGGGTGAGTGGTCGGACAGAGCAAGAAGCTAGAGCTAAAGCTGCAGAGAGACTGGGGATATCTCCTCACCAGGTGGAGCTCCAACAGGGTATGTAGTATGTCTCAGATGTGTTGTTGACTAAGCAAAGCATCCAAGAAAGGGTAGTGGGATAGGACACGGTCCAAACCATATGAGATCATTGCCAGGGCTTTACAGTCAGGCATAAAGACAGTAGAAAAATAAGGAGGGGGGCTGTCATGATCCTGCAATGTCCTTTGATTGTTAGGAATAAAGTATACGAAAAGTGCTTATCCGTGAAATCGAAAGGATGAAACCAGGGTTATTGTCATAGTTCTGTGAAAAGTTTCATCCAAGTATTGGAATTGTCAGAAAGGTTATTGTAATATTTAGCAAAGGGATCTTAGCTCAAACAAACATTAATTCTCTATTTGTGAACCAACTTTTTTTACACTGCTGTTGCTAAGTATTTGTACTGGTTTCATGCGTATTTCCTCAATTAGGATATCACAGATGTGACAGACTTCATTGCACCAGTTTGAGGGTGTATTGCAGCTCAACAGTCTCCCCCTCTGTTTTTCTCTTAGCAAATCAATATTTACACAATCTCTACCCACAGAGGAAGCTCATCTTTAAATTCTGGTCAAACTTCTGCTGTGATACCCTTACATGTAACCTCTGTGGTCAGAGAATAATTTTTTTTATTCATTATTTGTTTTCAAGACTCCATACAGAAGGACATGAGAATAATATTGACATGGAGACCATTTAGAAATGATATCGATGCTGTTTATGTTTGGTAATATTATATTTCTGTGACTGACCACAGACGAGGATGTGCTGGACACCTGGTTCTCCTCTGCTCTCGTCCCCTTCTCCGTCATGGGCTGGCCCCAACAGGTCTGTACTGTAGAGATACATGCCTTTAGATAGTGAACAAATGTTACATTGTTATTTATGAAAGGTTTAATCTTAGTTCAAAGAGACTGTTCAGCCACTATAATTTCCATGTTCCGTGTGGACAGGGTGTGGGTGAGTGGTCGGACGGAGCAGGAAGCTAGAGGTAAAGCGGCGGAGAGACTGGGGATATCTCTCGACATGTACAAGGAGTAATTTGGAAGGGATTCTAGATAATATTGTCAGTTGAAATACATCGAGAGAATCATTTTATTGACAACCTATGGAAAAATAGTAACATTTCTGACAACCAATTATCATTTTTGAAACCCTGCTAGCTTAGAATAATGTCCTGTGGTACTGAATATATCCTCCTCCATCAGTCAGACGACCTTTCACGGTTCTACCCGAGCAGCCTGCTGGAGACTGGGAGTGATATCCTCTTCTTCTGGGTCGCCCGGATGGTCATGCTGGGGCTCAATCTCACCGGTCAACTGCCCTTCAATCGGGTAGGTGAACTCACCGGTCAACTGCCCTTTAGTGTTTATCAGACAAAGATAATCCCTATTGGAGAGATGTTTTATTGGCTTGGCAAACATTTTATAAAAAACACAGCTTTGACAGTGAGGATGTAGACCAAATCTTAGCCCAGCCACTTTGGCTAAATCATTTCTTTAAATCTTCATACATCATAAAGAACTGGTTTGATCACGGTATACATTTTATTAGAGATATCTTTTCTGAAGAGGGGTTTCACAACTTTGTTTTTGTTAAACAGAGGTTCAAAATAAAAGGAACATTTCTAGATTATCAACATTTGTTAAACAACATTCCAGAGAATTGGAAACAGCAATTAGAAAACAGAATTATATGTTTAAATCATCTAGCTTACAATATTGTCCATTATGATATGATCTCTGATAGTAAAGGCTCAAGGGTATTTTATGATAAACTGATATGTAACAAAACTGTTCCAAAGGTATTAGAGTTTTGGAACAATATCTTTCAACAAAACATAAATTGGAAGGATGTCTTTATATTTTACAGACAATGTACCAATGATTGTAAGCTACTTGATTTTCAATATAAATTCATTTTCAGAATTATTTATACAAAGAGAGAACTACTGAAGATGAAGCTAGTTGATAATGATAAATGCACATTTTGTAAACATGCCTCAGAAGATATTTCACATGTATACTTTGACTGTGAATTTGTAAAAAGATTTTGGCAAGACTTGGAAATGTTTATTAATAATCATCTTCATTGTAACATCATACTTACAAAATTTGATATCACCTTTGGAATTAGCTCTCACAATAAAATACTTAATCATATGATACTTTTAGCCAAAAGATTTATCTATGTCTCAAGTATAAGACAACATGTACTCTCTTCTGAGGAGTTTCTAAAATATCTAAAAATGACATGTTCAATTGAAAAATTTATTTCTAGGAAAAATAACAGATTTGAAGTATTTATCAGGAAATGGAACCAGTTGCCAATGATACTAGGCATTGAATGAAGCTCTCATAAAATACTTACCCACTCTGTCCATACAACCATATGCTGATGTTGTATACACTTACCTCTGTAAATTTTGCAAATGTACTTGCCTAATCATGTAACTTGTACAAATGCTTTGAAATGGAATAAAAAAAAAAAAATAAAAAAAAAATAAAAAAACTGCCCTTTAGTCAGGTGGGTCAACTCACCTGTCAACTGCCCTTTAGTCAGGTAGGTCAACTCACCGGTCAACTGCCCTTTAGTCAGGTAGGTCAACTCACCGGTTAACTGCCCTTTAGTCAGGTAGGTCAACTCACCGGTCAACTGCCCTTTAGTCAGGTAGGTCAACTCACCGGTCATGCCCTTTAGTCAGGTGAGTCAACTCACAAGTCAACTGCCCTTTAGTCAGGTAGGTCAACTCACCGGTCAACTGCCCTTTAGTCAGGTAGGTCAACTCACCGGTCATGCCCTTTAGTCAGGTGAGTCAACTCACAAGTCAACTGCCCTTTAGTCAGGTAGGTCAACTCACCGGTCAACTGCCCTTTAGTAAGGTTGGTCAACTCACCGGTCAACTGCCCTTTAGTCAGGTAGGCCAACTCGCGGGTTAACTGCCCTTTAGTCAGGTGGGTCAACTCACCGGTCAACTGCCCTTTAGTCAGGTGGGTCAACTCACCGGTCAACTGCCCTTTAGTCAGGTAGGTTAACTCACCGGTCAACTGCCCTTTAGTCAGGTAGGTCAACTCATGGGTCAACTGCCCTTTAGTCAGGTAGGTCAACTCACCGGTCAACTTCCCTTTAGTCAGGTACATCAACTCACGTGTCAATTGCTCTTTAATCAGGTTGGCCTAACTCTGTGGTCAACTTCCCTTTAGTCAGGTTGGTCAACTGACCGGTCAACTTTCCTTTAGTCAGGTTGGTCAACTCACCGGTTAACTGCCCTTTAGTCAGGTGGGTCAACTCACCGGTCAACTGCCCTTTAGTCAGGGTGGGTCAACTCACCGGTCAACTGCTCTTAAGTCAGTTACGCCGCTAATGGCTGAAATATTGCCCAAGCGGCATAAAACAACAAACTCGCTCTCTCACTCACTTGAGTCAGTTAGATGAACTGCCCTTTCAACATGTCCATCAAACTCATGGGTTAACTGCCCGTTTATTGGCATATCAAGGGTCAATTGCCCTTTAATCATGTCCATCTTACTCTGTGGTCAATTGCCCTTTTATAATGTCCGTCTAACTCTGTGGTCAATTGTCCTTTAATCAGGTTGGCCTAACTCTGTGGTCAATTGCCCTTTAGTCATGTCCGTCAAACTCAGTGGTCAATTGTCCTTTAATCATGTCCGTCAAACTCTGTGGTCAATTGTCCTTTAACCATCACCGTCAAACTCAGTGGTCAATTGTCCTTAATCATGTCCATGAAACTCACATTAAAGCACCCTTTGATCATGTCCGTCAAACTCACATCTCCAGGTGCTGCTGCATGGGATCTTGAGGGACTCCCAGGGGAGGAAGATGAGCAAGTCTCTGGGTAACGTCATCGACCCCATGGACGTCATCCACGGTTGTACCCTGCAGGTATATGCTTCAATATCTTTATATGATTGAGAGTGAGATACACTGCTGTGTCATTGAAATTAATCTGGCTAGAGTGGCAATAGTCTCTTTCTGTCAAGAAAAATCAGATATCTTCAAGGGTTCAAACCTGTTGTATTGTCATACATTGGTGTAAAATATAGAGAATACTAAACATTGTTTTATTGATTTAAAATTTATTTACATTTTTATGAAACAAGGAATGGTTTGTTATCAAGCGGGTGAAAGCGAGTTTAATACCAATACCATTCACAAGTTTCATCAGATTCGGCTGATTCAATGATTTGTCAATCTTGGATCATGTTTCCAAGGTCGACAAGTTATTGTATCAACCGAATCTTAATAATTGTTTAATATGTCCCAAAGTTTCATCACTCCTGCATGTGTTGAGATAATTGGTACTGAACAACTGGTTAAAACTATAAACCACTGGAAATCTGAGGGTCTTTGTTGTTTCAGAGGCATAATATCTTTCATGAGTTAACCAATTTCTATTTTTCTCTCCCAGAGTTTTCAAAACCAGCTTTTGAAGAGCAACCTTGACCCTTCAGAGGTCAAGAGGGCAAGTGAAGGTCAGAAGAAGGATTTCCCCAAGGGGATTCCCCAGTGTGGTGCCGACGCCCTCCGATTTACACTGTGCTCCTATGACTTAAAGGGTAATAATAAGATTCTACAGCAGTACTAGCTTTTGAATTTGAATGTATTTCTATAATGTAGACAAGAAGCGAGTCGGTTGAAGTTGCAAAGGCATTAGGGTAGTTAGCATGAGGTGCTGCTTTCCAGTCCACTGGTTATTGCTGGGAAAAACTTTGGAGTAGAGTAGAGTAGAGAGGCTGTTGGTTAAAAGAAGAAAAGAATCAAAAAATGAGTGGAAAATGAAAGAATGCAAACAGTTGTCATGGCTTTTGGAAAATTAGTTTAATAAATTCTACTATATCCTAGGGTAGACCGTCTAGTGAAATGTAAGTGTAACAAATTGATATTTGGATGTAATAGATGATCTTCAGATTTTGCTATTGCCATACATGATAGTGATAAAATGTTATTTGAATATTTTAAATATCTTTTTTATTGTTCTTTATGCTGGAGAATTGTTTGATGTAAAACAAATATCCATTCATTTCATGTTACTTATCTTGCACATACAAATTACTCAACTTTTGACAAATACAGTGGTTATTCATAAAAAAAAATTTTTCACTAGGTATGTATGACATTTTGATTTCTGGAAAATGAATTTCATAAAAATAATCTTTACCACTTAAGCTGCAGAGATCAACATGGATATAACACACGCCAAGAGTAACAAACAGTTCTGTAACAAGATCTGGCAGGCTTACCACTTTGTTCAATCCAACCTGGGACCAGAGTTTACACCTGTATCCAAATTTGAGGTAAAATCTATTTTTTATTTCATACCCATTCCTTACAGTGTAAACGGAAGTTTATTGCATTTGTTTTGTCCATTCGTCCATAGAAACATATATTTATATTGAGAATGGGGTATAAAGGAACCATTACTTACAACGCTAATTCACGATTTGGAAAATAAATGATCAATACATATCCTACACTTTTAGTGAAAAAATAGAATTTTTTTTAGTAAATCAGCAAATATATTCTCATGATCTTCAATTTTGAAAAATTTGATTAAAAAATATTATATTACTGTTAAATGTTTACAAATTTGATTGTTGACAGATTACCAAAGACCATTCTGCTACTGACAAATGGATACTGAGTAGACTTAGTCACATGATTAGGTCATGTGACACTCACTTCAGAGCGTATGACCTTCACCTTGCAACCAAATCTCTCCACCAGTTCTGGTTGACAGAATTCTGTGACCTCTATTTGGTAAGCAATGTTGAAGAAAACAGAGTTGTTGTTGAGTTTCATATTAAACACAGATGTGTATGAACCTGAGACAAGCAAATTGACAAAATTCAGAAAGTAAAGGGGCAAGCTTATAGAACACGTTGTATTGAAAATCATCATGTGTACGGGTTTCTATTGGGGTTTTCAACTTACCCCTTCATTTATTTGAACCATTTCAATGATAACTCAACTAAAAATTGATTTGAAAAACCTTTAGGCCTAGCTTATCAAAACTTAGTATGTCTAACAATCATCATGTATTGTTATTGCTTTTATAGAGTTTTTGTCTTTTTCCATCAAAACAAGAGTTTCAATACTGTCTTCAGGGCACTGAAACTTAGCATTATAAGCAATAATGTGTATTGGATGAAGTCATTAAAAATACTAAGAATAGGTTTCTAATTTAAATACTGATAAGGGTTCAGAACACAATTTTAAATTAAACTATTGCAAACATAATCTTAAAGCAGTTTACTGTTGAAAGTTTTAAAGGAGCATGTTTTAGTAGTTCATGGTGATGCTGAATGACCTTTTAGTTGCCATTTTATCAGATGAAAGGGTGCTGTTTATCAATGAATTACGAATGTTATTTTCTGTTGATCTGCAATTATGTCAGTAAGCTTGAATTCGTTTTCTGAGTCTATAGGCACTGATACAGTCTGTAAACCTACCCACAATAATACTCGCTATACTCCCATACTGAGTCTAGAGAGATACAGTAAGAGGTCGTATCAGCCGACCTTTTGATGACCTATGACCCTCCAATGTTATATGTGCAAAAGCAGACTATTGCGGCATGGTAAGCCAAGTCCTGATTGGTCAATTCAATAAGTCAATAATTCAATAATTGAGTATAGCGAGTGTTATTGAGGCTAGGTTTACTTAGACTGGCACTGACGATATTGCATGTGACATCAACTATGTTTGACCTATGGATAATAGCTTGTTCATTACTAACAGGAGTGTGTGAAGCCGGTGTTCCAGCAAGGCTCGGACTCTGAGCAGGCTGCCGCGAGACAAGTGCTGTACCTCTGTGTGGAGACGTATCTACGAGCCATCAGCCCTTTCACACCTCACCTGGCTGAAGAGCTCTACCAGAGACTCCCTAGAAGGGGAGATAACTGGCCGGAGAGCATCTGTGTAGCACCTTATCCAAAACAAGAAGAAGTATGTTAATGTGTGCATTTATTTAATCTATGTATTTCTATTTAGTAATAATCAATTGCAGAGACATATGTATGTGTTTATATATAGGTTATAAATAGAACTAGAATCAATAAAGGCAAACAATGTATGAACATTGTGACCTTTCCATCTATGTTCGCTAGATCATCCATGGCTGTCACATCAGGGTTTATGGGGTTTTTTCCAAGTAAATGAACATTTTTGACATTTTGATAACGTAACATGTGATGAAACATGTTTACAACAAGAAGTCAGCCTGTTTTTCCTCAAGTTACAAGAAATAAGTAGACATTTTACCAATTTGCATTATAATATTTGAACTAAATATTGAACACGCTCTGTGTCAAATATTTATATGCCACTGTATTTTTCACTAAAGAAAAGATGAATATCAATGAAATATTGCAGTACTGTTGGGTGGATGAAGATGCTGACCAGACAATGTCTGTTGTGAGGGAAGTCTCCCACCTGTCTCTGGCTGTCCGGAGGGACCTCAACCTCACCAAGCTTAGGGCATCAGGTCAGTAGAACTCTCAACCTCACCAAGCTTAGGGCATCAGGTCAGTAGAACTCTCAACCTCACCAAGCTCAGGGTATCAGGTCAGTGGAACTTTCAACCTCACTCCAGTGAGTAGAATCACTCTCCAAATACTTGTTTATCTGAGAGAGCCCAGGGGTTATTCTTGTCAGAAATTCCTGCATGTTTTAGGATGCATTTTGCAACAGAAGATAGCATACTGATGTTTGGTTTCTCTGTTGTATTCTTGCTTCTGCAAAGAGTGTATCATGCAAACCTCATCAAAATGAACCAATCAATAGATCGGCCACATTGACCATGGATGATATACCCTGACGTTAACCATTCAACTTTCACGGTCTGTTGATTTTGCAATGTCGCACTCATAGTGGATTTTTTAAGTCTTTTATAAATATCATGATCAAATCTCTTTTCTTGAAATAATTATGTATATTCCTATTTTCCAGCCTACCTAGTGTGCAATGACCCCACTCTGCTGATGAGACTGACTGACCTGAGACTGAGTATGCAGACTCTCTCCCGGTCTCGAGATTTGACTCTGACCTCAGACTGTCAGTCTGTCCCTGCAGACTGCGTCTCTCTCCCGGTCAATGAGTCCTGTACACTAGCTGTGTGCATCAAGGTGAGTCTGTCCCAGCTGACTGCGTCTGTCTCCGGGTCAATGAGTTCTGTACTCTAGCTGTGTGCATCAAGGTTAGTCTGTCCCTGCTGACTGTGTCTGTCTCCCGGTCAATGAGTTCTGTACTCTAGCTGTGTGCATCAAGGTTAGTCTGTCCCTGCTGACTGCATCTGTCTCCCGGTCAATGAGTCCTGTACTCTAGCTGTGTGCATCAAGGTGAGTCTGTCCCTGCAGACTGCGTCTCTCTCCCGGTCAATGAGTCCTGTACTCTAGCTGTGTGCATCAAGGTTAGTCTGTCCCTGCTGACTGTGTCTGTCTCCCGGTCAATGAGTTCTGTACTCTAGCTGTGTGCATCAAGGTGAGTCTGTCCCTGCAGACTGCGTCTCTCTCTCGGTCAATGAGTCCTGTACCCTAGCTGTGTGCATCAAGGTTAGTCTGTCCCTGCTGACTGCGTCTCTCTCCCGGTCAATGAGTCCTCTACTCTAGTTGTGTGCATCAAGGTGAGTCTGTCCCTTCTGACTGCGTCTCTCTCCCGGTCAATGAGTCCTGTACCCTAGCTGTGTGCATCAAGGTGAGTCTGTCCCTGCAGACTGCGTCTCTCTCCCGGTCAATGAGTCCTGTACACTAGCTGTGTGCATCAAGGTGAGTCTGTCCCAGCTGACTGCGTCTGTCTCCGGGTCAATGAGTTCTGTACTCTAGCTGTGTGCATCAAGGTTAGTCTGTCCCTGCTGACTGTGTCTGTCTCCCGGTCAATGAGTTCTGTACTCTAGCTGTGTGCATCAAGGTTAGTCTGTCCCTGCTGACTGCATCTGTCTCCCGGTCAATGAGTCCTGTACTCTAGCTGTGTGCATCAAGGTGAGTCTGTCCCTGCAGACTGCGTCTCTCTCCCGGTCAATGAGTCCTGTACTCTAGCTGTGTGCATCAAGGTTAGTCTGTCCCTGCTGACTGTGTCTGTCTCCCGGTCAATGAGTTCTGTACTCTAGCTGTGTGCATCAAGGTGAGTCTGTCCCTGCAGACTGCGTCTCTCTCCCGGTCAATGAGTCCTGTACCCTAGCTGTGTGCATCAAGGTTAGTCTGTCCCTGCTGACTGCGTCTCTCTCCCGGTCAATGAGTCCTCTACTCTAGTTGTGTGCATCAAGGTGAGTCTGTCCCTTCTGACTGCGTCTCTCTCCCGGTCAATGAGTCCTGTACCCTAGCTGTGTGCATCAAGGTGAGTCTGTCCCTGCAGACTGCGTCTCTCTCCCGGTCAATGAGTCCTGTACACTAGCTGTGTGCATCAAGGTGAGTCTGTCCCAGCTGACTGCGTCTGTCTCCGGGTCAATGAGTTCTGTACTCTAGCTGTGTGCATCAAGGTTAGTCTGTCCCTGCTGACTGTATCTGTCTCCCGGTCAATGAGTTCTGTACTCTAGCTGTGTGCATCAAGGTTAGTCTGTCCCTGCTGACTGCATCTGTCTCCCGGTCAATGAGTCCTGTACTCTAGCTGTGTGCATCAAGGTGAGTCTGTCCCTGCAGACTGCGTCTCTCTCCCGGTCAATGAGTCCTGTACTCTAGCTGTGTGCATCAAGGTTAGTCTGTCCCTGCTGACTGCGTCTCTCTCCCGGTCAATGAGTCCTCTACTCTAGTTGTGTGCATCAAGGTGAGTCTGTCCCTTCTGACTGCGTCTCTCTCCCGGTCAATGAGTCCTGTACTCTAGCTGTGTGCATCAAGGTTAGTCTGTCCCTGCTGACTGCGTCTCTCTCCCGGTCAATGAGTCCTCTACTCTAGTTGTGTGCATCAAGGTGAGTCTGTCCCTTCTGACTGCGTCTGTCTCCCGGTCAATGAGTCCTGTACCCTAGCTGTGTGCATCAAGGTGAGTCTGTCCCTGCTGACTGCGTCCGTCTCCCAGTGAATGAGTCCTGTACTCTAACTGTGAACATCAAGGTGAGTCTGCAAGCTCTATAATCCCTTTCAATGAGTATATCAGTGGTCTAGCTTAAGGGGGGGGTTGGGTTTTACCATATATATATTAATTGCATTGAAACATAACTCTCTTATTAAAGGGAACATTTCTCATGTGGCTGTATGTAGTGAACTTGAGTTATTTCTTCCCCTTACCCCTTTATATCATCAAAGTAAAAAGGAATGAATCATTTGGGAGGTGAATTTCAAAAGTTATTGCCTTGACTTTGAGGGTGTGGACAAATAATTTTCTTACTTACTGATAGAACTGGTTAATGTTAAAACTCAAATTGTATTTTCCTAGATCTTACAGGTCACATTAAGGTCACATTAGTCCCATTGTCAACCATGTAAAAAAATAGTTCATACTGTATGTACAAAGTTAATTGAAAAGCATTGATTTAATTATATTTGTTAAAAAGAACATTTATTTCTCTTCTGTCTTCTAGGACGTAGTGAATGCAGAAGCAGTCCTTCCTAGTTTGAGACAGAAGTCATCAAAGTTGGAGACAGAACTGCTCAGACTGTCTTCCAGTCTATCACAGCTACATGATGAGCAGATTGTGAAGAAGAATAGTGATAAGGTATTTTACTGAGCAAATTGTATCCTGCTACATCTCTGTTTATATGACAATGTCGGACTCCAACATATGCTGTGTTATCGATCTGGCCAAAACTCTCCTATCACTGACGGCTGGTTACTCAATGCTGTTTATAGTCTGTATGTTTTCAAGCCTAACTATTTATAAACTCAATACACTTTTCTAGTAAGCCTTTCATATTAATCTTATAAAGCAGTAGAAGAAGTCGGGGGTATATAGCGGTCAGCGCGTCCGTCCGTCCGCCCGTCCCGTCACACTTTTTGTTCCGCCCATAACTCAAATACTATTTGTTCAAATGTCACGAAACTTCATATGTGTAATCACTATGGTCCCTAGATGTGCCTTTTGTATATTTCGGTCAGATGCCCTCATTATGTTTTTAGATTTTAGACTTCTTTGTTGTAGAAGTGACTGTTTGAGGAAGTCATTTTTGTTCCGCTCATAACTCGGATATTATTTGTTCAAATGTCACAAAACTTCATATTTGTAATCACTATGGTCCCTAGATGTGCCTTTTGTATATTTTGGTCAGATGCCCTCATTATGTTTTTAGATTTTAGACTTCTTTGTTGTAGAAGTGACTGTTTGAGGAAGTCATTTTTGTTCCGCTCATAACTCGGATATTATTTGTTCAAATGTCACAAAACTTCATATTTGTAATCACTATGGTCCCTAGATGTGCCTTTTGTATATTTTGGTCAGATGCCCTCATTCTTTTTTTAGATTTTATACTTCTTTGTTGTAGAAGTGACTGTTTGAGGAAGTCATTTTTGTTCCGCTCATAACTCGGATATTATTTGTTCAAATGTCACAAAACTTCATATTTGTAATCACTATGGTCCCTAGATGTGCCTTTTGTATATTTTGGTCAGATGCCCTCATTATTTCTTTAGATTTTAGACTTCTTTGTTGAAGAAGTGACTGTTTGAGGAAGTCATTTTTGTTCCGCTCTTAACTCGAGTACTATATGTTCAAATGTTGCGAAACTTTATATATGTAATCCCTACAGTCCTTAGATGTGCCTTTTGTTAATTTTGGTCCGATTCCAGGATCATTATTTTAGATTTTCAACTTCTTTATTGTAGAAGTGACTGTTTGAGGAAGTCATTTTTGTTCCGCTCATAACTCTGATACTATTTCTTCCAATGTGATAAAATTGTATATTTGTAATGGCTATGGTCCCTAGATATGCCTTTTGTATATTTCAGTCAGACCACTCTCATTATTATTTTAAGATTTAGATTTCTTTCTTGTAGAGTGACTCTTTGAGGAAGTCATTTTTGTTCCGCTCTTAATTCTGATATTTTTTGTTCAGATGAGCCATTCGATGTACTCTCAGTATTTTTGTATGGTTAACTTCTTTCTTATGATACAGTCACATTGAAAGGACATTGAAGATTTTATTAATACAATAATGACTATATAAGAATCATAAATGTCTTATTTAGTTTCATAAGAGCTTATATAGCTTACATGCAATCAGAAAGTTTATATCTGCATTTTCATTGACTTTTAAACAAATTAGAACAGTTTTGCAATTTTGTAGGAATCCTGACTAAGTGTAGTTGTATCTTAGTTTCTATAATCACTTATTTTATTAATACAATAATGACTATATAAGAATCATAAATGTCTGAAAAAGACAAATTTAGTTTCATAAGAGCTTATATAGCTTACATGCAATCAGGAAGTCTATATCTGCATTTTCATTGACTTTTAAGCAAATTAAAACAGTTTTGCAATTTTGTAGGAATCCTTACTAAGTGTAGTTGTATCTTAGTTTCTTTAATCACTTAGGGAAGTGGGGGTATAAAAAGTGAGCTTGCTCACTAATTCTCTTGTTTTATTAGGTTTGTTAAAAAGTGCATTTATTTCTCTTCTGTCTTCTAGGACGTAGTGAATACAGAAGCAGTCCTGCCCAGTTTGAGACAAAAGTCATCAAAGCTGGAGACAGAACTGCTTAGACTGTCTTCCAGTCTCCCAGAGCTACAGGATGAGCAGATTGTCAAGAAGACTGGTGATAAGGTATTTTAGTGAGCAAATTTGTATCCTGCTACATCTCTGTTTATATGACAATGTCGGACTCCAACATATGCTGTGTTATCGATCTGGCCAAAACTCTCCCATCACTGACGGCTGGTTACTCAATGCTGTTTATAGCCTGTATGTTTTCAAGCCTAACTATTTATAAACTCAATACACTTTTCTAGTAAGCCTTTGTATTAATCTTATAAAGCATTGCTTGCAAGCCTAGCAGCAGCAGGAGCCTTCCTGGAATATACCGTATTTCCTCTAATTGGGGTCGGGTCTCCAATAGGGGCCGGGCCTCTAATAGCGGCCGGGGGGTAAAGGTACCTAAATCTGAATAAGAGCCGGGCCTCTAATAGGGGCCGGGGGGTAAAGGTACCTAAACCTGAATAAGAGCCGGGCCTCTAATAGGGGCCGGGTCTAGTCAATAATTACTCCCTTCTGTATATTCGACTTAAATATACCGGTAACCTTTGTTTCAAAAATGAGAATACAGATCTCAAGTTGACTTTGGAAAACCTATTATCATAATAAGGGCCGGGCCTCCAATAAGAGCCGGGCCTCTAATAAGGGCCGGGGGGTACTACCCCCTAAATGTTAATAAAGGCCCGGGCCCCTATTAGAGGAAATACGGTATACATAGTCTACAGCACTCTTATTGGTTCCTGTAAATTCTCTATTAGTTCGACATCTCTAATAATTCAATCACATCATATTTTAGTGAGGTCACATATTCAAATTCCTTCTAAAATTTCAACTAAAATTTCAACCAAGTGCTAACAGTCCTTAGTTGAGACTTCTATAAGTTATCTCTTGCTTAAAATCATTGTTCGATATAAAAAAAAGTTACAAAGTGTAATAATTTCAACTTTAGAGATAAAAATATCTTCATAATGAAGACATTTCAATTATGTGGTCATTCATCAATAAAACCTACGCATTTAAATTACACATGTTCTTCTTGTTTATCTAACATTTCAACCATGGTGGTGTATGAGTGATCAAAAGTGAAAAATAGTTCAACCATAGACATTTTCAGAAAATGTTTTGATAAGTTTAGGGTCGAAATAATAGAGAAATTACGGTAATCTGAATCAGACTGGTATGAATTCTCATGTTGGTTTGTGCTGTATTACTGAAAGTACACAATTTGATCAGCTGGCTGTACAAGGGGTTTTTGGCACGATGGATATCAGCATTTATGTTGGAGCTGAATGTAGAGAAATGTTCGCAGATGCAGCAGGATGGCAAATTTGGAGAGATTATTTAGATCTTATATGCTTGCTGTTATGTTTGTGCACATTGTGGTTATATTTTACATTCATTATGTCTCCCCCTGAAAGGTCGGAAGACATATTGGTTTTGGCTGAGTTCCTGGCCAAGTCTGCGTTGGCATTCCCATTTCCTTTTCGGAGCATAACTCTGAAACTACTTGACCAATCTTCACCAAATTTGGTGTACATCCTCTTCAAATCCTGTTGATGTGCCTTTTGGAGGTTTCAAGTTCTTTTAAATCATGTATTTTGGAGCAGTTTGGACTTTGTCATTTTGAAGGGAAGGTTTAGTTTTCATGACAAACTGCACGATGTTGATTAACGATTCCCATTGATAGACATAAAATGTAACCAAAACTTGCAGTTTATGTTGTGTAATATGAAAATATGATTTGCATTTGAGTTTTAAAAATCTATAAAATATTTTCAAAAAGAAAATTTACCTGAAATAATGTATGGGGGAGACATCTGTTTTTACGAGTTAAAACACAATCTAGTTAGTCCAATATCTGAGGAATAACCAGTGCAAAATAACTTTATTAATGCTATTTTTATGGTAATGAAAACTTTTTTAATGATGTTGCTGAACACAGGAGAAAAACTATATTTGAAGTTTTGAATGAAAAAAACTATTATCCTTCGTAGAAAAAATGGTCATATCAATCAGAAATCGACTGTTGTTGTTGAATTATTTAAGGCTCCTGCATCCTTAGATATATGAGTGTTTCCTTTCTCTTTCAGATTGAGCATTTGAAGAATCAAATTACCAAATATAACAGCCTTGTATCAACTTTGGAGAGGCCCAGATGATGCAAGTTCTAACATAACATTGTGATTTGTAAATGTCATTGTATGTATGTATAGATTTATAACACAATAAAAGGTCAAATAAAGAGTTGTTTATAAATAAATACAAGTGATAATGAAAATGTGATGTCATCAACATTTAACCAGGACCAATTGTTGAACGCTTCACTTTGTCATTGCGGATGCAATGCTCAGTTGAGAAGTTCAGCAACAACGGGTACAGCTCATTGGATGGGTGGGTGACCCACACTTTGCTGGATAACCTGCAAGTTTGAAGGGTTGATTCCCTATCCCACATTGAGACTTGTGTTGAGAGACTTGTGGTTGTCACCCTGGCTGTGTTTGAATCGTGCCTCTGTTTACCAAGCAGTTAAATTTGGAACCTGGTTTGAAAGTGAAGGCAATGTGACATAACAATAACAGTGCCATCATTCGCAGCTAGTTGACATTTTCGATGTTAACAAGGAGAAAAAATATTGATATTAGAATTTAGGGGTGTAACGATAGATCGAACTATCGACTTATCGCGATAGTTGCTCTGCTGATAGTACTTTATCGGTCTTTTTCAGAACGATCAATAGTATCGATAGCATGTCTTAACTAAAGATAGTATCTTCAATTTGAAAAAATCAGTTGTTAACCTGAATGTTAAAAGTAAAATCCACACACAAACACATATTTTTACATTTGGAATATACTGAAACCGGCTAAAAGCAAACAGATCGCCGCGAGCTAAAAATAGCAACAGGAAAACACGAGTTATCTTTCTCGTTGCTAAGAGCGATCAGTTACAAAATGAGACAAAGTCAATGAAACACTGTTTTTCTTGAAAATCGTTCTTTTATTTCCTTTATTGATGAGCTATCGCAATAGTACCCTGCAATAGACTATCGCTATCGCAATAGTCCCTTGGGGGTCAATAGTCACCCCTATTAGATTTGAATATTCAGCATAATATAACCATGAATGCAAGATTGTAATTGCCTGTGATAATGAAAGTGATGTTTAGTACAGTCAAACAATGTCAACATTCTGGACTCTATCAAACCCTCTATGAGAGGGTATTTATCTTACGAAAAGGCTCCAACATGACCATTTGTCATTGTCATTAAGACAGCGTAATTATCGACTGAAAAACCCACCTGGGATAGGGACCTTAAAACTCCCACGGGAATGACTTAATAACGGACAATACAGAGTAACACATAATTTTTCAACTGTTAAAATTCCGCCTAAATAATTCGTAGATATCTTTTTGACACCAAATGCTTAGTAGTGTTACATCGTCAAAGGATTTATCTGAGTGGAAAACATTTCATGAAAATTGTTGATAATTTGGTTTTTTTCTTTGGTATTGTTACAATAGATGTATAGATTACGAGACTGATTCTGTTAATGATGTCACAAAAATGGGGCGTGACCAGTCATGCATTCACTGGTTTGTGGCCAGATATATCTTAGTGGTTATCAAAATTGGCTGTCAAAAACGGCTCTCATTACCAAACTGAACATATTTGAGTAGTGACCTTTGACGCACTATAAAATATTTAATCAGACATTCTTATATTCAAAAGAAAATAGTAACATATGTTTGTGGTTATATGATCTTTAATCCATTTTCTCCTTATATGTTGACCTTGCCAATAAACAACAAGAAAAGCCTTTAAAAAGGCATGCTTGGTGCCACATAGGCAGATGAAGGAGATTGTGATTTGTCGACCAATTTGGGTGATAATATATACAACACTGGATAACAGCAGTAATATTAACACGAGTATTACTCAAAGTTAATTTCAAAAAATTAATTTCTATCAACACGAATTGCTGAAAGTTATGAATATTTTTTACATTCATCAACGAGTGTTGGTATATTTCAAATCAAAACACACGAGGGTGATATTCTATTTATCATTCAAATTCACTCTTTTTGAGATCTCAGAGAAAAAATGTAAATCTCTGAACACAACAACACTAGATTTTCAAGACCGTGATGTGACAGTGACAGTTTATGATGCTATGGCATTAATGCAATTGTGATGTTACTTGAAGTAAAAGCACTGCATGGGTTGCCATGTAGCGTTGACAATGACAGGAAATTGTGCAAAACGTACTGCCAAAACCATATGTCCTTGTCATGCTGGTTAATTATTAACTGTAGTATTACAGATAATAAACAAAATACTTTCCGATGATCTGACGGGATTTCAACGCAGTTCCGCTGAGCTAAGCCGCGGCCTTATAGTAACCGTATGGAACCAGCGATGTAGGTCATATTCTAAATATAGCACGAGTCAATTTCAGTAGCTCTGATAATAAATACATGTTTTCAACGTAAACATTTAGTGACATCGTTAAGTATGACTTGTCACGTGGTCGTAAGTGATCTACCTATTAGTAAACATAAATCTTTTTTCGATGTCACCATCGTTCGTACACAAACATTACTTTTAAATCGCCAGGCGAGCCCAGCGTGAAATTAAATCGCGTGGGTTATAAAAAAGTGGATTCTGCGATTATTGAATGCGAAATAATGCTCTTATCTGGAACAAATGCAGACTCTTCATCAAATGAAAATGTTTTTAATTGAGTCTGTCACATTTACCAGCGTCTTAAATAGAAAATATTGTTTCTCTTTTAACATGACATTCAAAGCGAAATCATATTCCACAGTTTAATGTGCCAAATATTTTGTATTACCCACACGGTGACGTAATGCTTTTTTGCTACAGCTCTGTTCATTGGTCTTTTGATTTGGATACAACACATGTGATTGGCGCGGCTTCCCTTTGAGAATATCAAGAGTAATATAGAGAGAATTCAGAAAAGTTTTAGGAGAATCAAATCATAATACTTGGTGCCCTTTGGGGCACCAAGCAATAACTCACCCCCATTTGACGCACTATACAATATTGTAATCAGACTTTCATATATTCCAAAGAAAATATAGTGATCGCTTTCGGTCTTACTTTCTGCTCAGCTTTTTTTCCTCACACTGGGCAGCAGTTTGTTCAACTCCTCGTCGAGTTCGAGTGTTTTAAGTAACTTAGATACCGTTATCAAACATCTATTAACAACCCGCAATCATTAGCAGCCCCGTCTAAGGACGGGGCTGCTATCAGTTTTTGTGAAGTTTCCACCGCCGCTGCCGCCGCACTCGTATTACAAGCTATAACTTTTTTCCACTAAGCTTTCCAGAATTCTTATTCATAACTTACTACTCATACTTCGGAGGAACAATTTTGACACGTTCACTTTCAAGGTCAAAGGTCAAGGTCACGAGCTATGTAATCACTCTAAGATTTCCTTGTAAACGCGATAACTTGAAAAGTTTTCGTGCTATGAAGCTCTCACTTGGTATATATCATCATTGGAAAAGTAAAAAAAATATTTGAAAAGGTTTCGGCTACAATCCGTCAAAGTTCAAGGTCACAGCAAGGTCATGATTTGCGAAAATGCTTAACTATGAACACTTTTAATCAATACAAAACTGTTATACTCAATGAAAAGTGTTCAATGATTGTGTGACCTTGAAGGTCAAAGTTCAAGGTCATGAGATATGAGTTATTGCAATATGCACTAAATTTGGGTATAACTTTATCCAATTTAGCTTTTCAAGACTCATGAACATGTCTAAATGTCTAAATTCCAGGGAATCATTATGACATGTTCACTTTCAAGTTCAAAGGTCAAGGTCACGATCATAAAGTCCCTACAAAATTCCTTGTAAACACGATAACTATGAAGCTGTAACTTGGTATATATCATCCTTTAAAAAGTAAAACATTTTGAAAAGGTTTTGGCTACAATCTGTCAAAGATCAAGGTCACAGCAAGGTCATGACTTAAGCATGATTTGCGAAAATGCTTTATTTTAACTATGATCACTTTTAATCAAAACATGATTGTCATACTCAATAAAATATCTTACATGATTGTGTGACCTTGAAGGTCAAAGGTCAAGGTCATGAGATATGAGTTATTCATTGTAAACACGATAACTTGAAAGTTTTTGTGCTATGAAGTTTAGATTTTGTATACATTATCTCTTGAGAAGTAATTTTTTTTAAAGTTTTGGGTACGAACTGTCGTAGGGTCAAGGTCATGGCAAGGTCAACATATATGGATAATGGATAATGTTAACTTTTAACACTTTATTTCATTACATTAATGTTATGCTCAATGAAATGTGTTCATTGATTGTGTGACCTTGAATTTCAAAGGTCAAGGTCACGAAAAAAATTCCAATTTGGTGAGGCCTGTAAAAGGCGGAACAGGGTAAGGCGAAACCCCAAGTTTCGGGGCTGCGCTGCTTGCGGTGTCCCACAAACGCTAATCTAGTTTGTCCATATTGTAGTATTTGTAATCATATTTTTAGACTGATCATAAAAAAAAAGAAAAATCAACAATTATCAAGGATTTATGTTTGTCGGTTTGTTTTAACATTTATTATTGGATGACATTACTTTATACTGTCGTTTTAATTCTGAATAAAAAATAAAATGAGTTTCCTTCATATTAAGCAGTGTCTTCACATTGACATAGCACAAATGCACGCGCAAAGCATTTTTCGAGGTGTAAGGTTTTACAATGACAATCGACAAGTCACTTAGTTGATACCGTATTTTGATCCTTTGAATGTATCACAAGTTAAAAGGTGTAACACTGTTAATATCGATTATGAATGTTTGTATGCATTTCAAATTCGAATTAAAGTGCAATTGGATATCATAATGCTTTGGGACCGACCTTTTTACTGAAATCTGAACTTCAATCAATAGATTTTTTAACATAGCCTTCACTTCTATCTGGATCGTTAGGGTAGTGGTTAGAGTGCTTGCTTACAGTTCAGAGGGTTGGGGGTTCGAATCCCGCACTATAGAAGCATGCAACTTTGTACATTTTTACAAGATAGTATTTGCTTTGGGATTAAGTTATACATTGGATTATAAAACACTTTGACTTTGAAAAATAAAAACTTTCAAACCTCCGAGTAAGTCTTACATATGAATATAATGCCCTGACTAACCAATGTAAAACCTCCTTTGAGGTTATTGCGAAAAAACAAGAGACCCCAAAAACAATAGACGAAATCCCCGATAGGTTGCTTAAGTCTGTGAATATGTAAATTGGATATGGCGGTTTCCCCAACACAGGACCACATGGTGTCGTAAAGTTTGAAATATTCATCATCGAATCAATAAAATGAAAGACAAAGGATCCCAAGAGGAGCTACATCTTTCATCATTGGGTAACCGGGAAAAGCTTTGAATGAGTTCATAGATGATTGAACAACTTGACAAGTCATAAAACAAAAGGAAGACAGACTATGTCTTGACTGAATATTGATTTGCTGTGATATACCTAGTGCGTCACAGTTATTCTGTAGACTTTGAGACGCGAGGACGTCATGTTCATAATGTCTGTTGAAAATCTTTTAGGTTTGATTTTACTCTCGGCGTTACCAATTATCACATTGCAGTGTTATAACAGTTTTAAACAAGGAAAGCGATTTAATGAAATTAGCTTCGAAACCATCAAGAGAAGCAATCTGTTTTCATGTGCGGCAGAATGTATGGCATACTCAATTTGTAAATCTGTAAGCTTCGACAAGACTGAAATGACATGTTATTTGCACCTGACGGATGGTTCGGAGAAGCCTGCGCAGTTACTCTCTGCGGAATCGTTCTTCTATGCTGCAATTAAAGATGTCGACAATGTAAGTTGATTAAATTTCTACACTTCATACTGTAATGCATATTATTTTAGTTTTTAATAATTCTATTTCTTTTAGGTACACAGACAGATGTTACATATTCAAGATAACATGCACATATTTTCAATATAAAAACATACAAACATAAGTACAGACAAACTGCAGAACATAGTATGATTATGGGGCATAAATAATAATACTTCTGAACCTACATTCATATAAGTTTCAGTGTAAGTTAGTCAAAAAGGTTATGACATACTGACCAGAATTTAATGAATTAAGAGCGATTGCAGCCTGGTAGCAGGTCAATTTATCAGCGTCATAGACAGTTTTTAATTATTGTGTTATGAGGTCAAATTGCGTCTGTTGTTGCTCTATCATTGTTTTAAGTCTATCCCCGATATTATCCACTCTTGGACAAACATAGAATAGATGTAACATAGTTTCTGTAGAAAGTTTGCAAAAGTACATTTGTTGGTATTCTTCAGTTTCATTTTGTAGAGGAGATGGTTCAATGGGAGAATTCTGTTGATAATTGAGTACTGAAACAAGATTGGTTTTGTACCAAGATGAAATGAGAAAGGGATAATGTTTATTTCTTGCCTATCCTATGGATGATTTAAATCTGTTTCCCACTTCTGTCTGTTTTGGTGTATTAACGTTCTTACTGTTCAGGACGTCGTGGTAGAGTCTGATTTGATTGAACGATATCTGAAGTAAGACAGGGTGAGGTTTTGAAAGTTGTCTGATAATTCAAGGTTTTTATTCTAAATGTATGTTTTCACAGAGGTAATTATTCCGCATATTCTAAAAATACGTTTTACATTTGTTAGAATCAATGATGGTCTTAACAATTTTGCAATCTCCGTGTTCCTCCTTAAAGGGGCAGTAGCACGTTTTTTGATAATTTTATAATTTGAATTTCTCACTGATAATTGTAAGTGAATGCTAAATGTATTATTTTGACAGTGTCAAAAATCTCATTACACAAGTCAATCATCCATAGTCAGAGGACAAAGAATGAAGATTAACATAAAATCCATTGGCGGCCATTTTTGTGTGAACACCTTTAATTCATTTTTTGTAAGAAAAGGAATCGCATTGCTAAACTTAACGTTATATATTGGAATTATTACTGCTCCATTTAGTTTAAATACATTGTCTTTAAATTGAAATAATTAATTTTCATTTTCCTTACATCACATTATATTCCCCCTAAAAACGTGCTACTGCCCCTTTAAGATCATTTATGAATATTATTTCGTTTGGCATGTAATGTTTATGATTAAATTCTTGCTTGCCAACTGTTATTCATTATTCCATTATATAATTATTGGTTGTGATCTACTGAATCGAAAGCTTGTTCAAAGTCTATTAAAAGTAGTAAACAGGGTATCTCCATACATTCGGCATAGCCAATAATGTCATAAATCATGCACGTACATTCACCTATACGTTGTCCTGGCATAAAACCTTTTTGGTCTTCATTTATCATCGTTTTTTTGACTCACTGATAGTTCTCCTTCTTAAAAGTCAGTATTTAGCAATCGTAGTAGGCTTTCGTTAAGGTTAGTCCAAAAAGACTTGTAAAGTTCGGTAGTGAACCCTGAGGGTCCGGGGCGTTTATTGTTATTCATTTTCTTTAGAGCAGAAATGACTTCATCATATTTGAGTTCACCTTCGATATTGCTTTGTTTCCATTTCACTTAGCTTCAGAACATGAAAATCCTTGAAAGTTCATTGAAATCTATATCACAACTTGCTTGTTTTGTGTAAAGAATTTGATATCATGATTTCACTTCTGGTACAATTTTCTGTGTACTTGTTAAATTTTCTCCAATTATTGGATTCGAACTTGGAAATAGTTTTGTTGATATTGTTTCGATTTTCAAGAGATAGAAAGAATTAAGTGTGTTTTCGTCCTTTTCTTTCCATTCGACTTTTGCCCTCATCATTATTCGTTCACTTTGTGTTTCATTTATCTTTTCTAGTTTCGAAATAGCTACTGTAAGTTGTTCTAGAAGTTCCTTTATTTCTTCTTCACTGTCTTTGTAATCAATTTTAGCATTTAGTTCTGGTATTTGCTTTGTTGAACCCGTTTTTAGCTCACCTTTACGCCCGTAAACTTTCACGAAAAAGACTACTCCTAAACGAGTAGATATCATTCTGAAATTGTAGTATGGTTTACCCATGGTGATTCCGCACAGAAAGGTAGATGTTCCCGTATTGAGAATCCAAGATGGCCGCCATGGCAGCCATATTGAATTTTCAATTAGATTACATGAAAAAGACTACTCTTCCTTAACACGTTTAGATATGATTCTGAAATTGCAGTATGTTATAACTATGGTGATTCCGCACAGAAAGGTAGACGTTTCAGTTTTGAGAATCCAATATGGCCGCCATGGCAGCCATATTGAATTTTCAATTAGATTTCATGAAAAAGACTAACCCTCCTAAACCAATAAAGATATTACTCTGAAATTGTAGTATGTTCTACCCATGGTGATTCCGCACAGAAAGGTAGACGTTTCAGTTTTTAGAATCCAAGATGGCCGCGATAGCAGCCATATTGACTTTTCAGCTGCATAATATTATCTTGAATATGGATTATTTAAGATTGTCATGCAAGTTGTTCTATATTTTTAAGTGTTTCTAAAAAAATTAAGATGAAAGACAAACATAATTAATTCATTTGTTTAAAATCTTTATGGCAACTAGCTGCAAAAACCCAATCACATTAAACATCATATTAAATTTTTAACAATGGTATCTTCCTTATATTCTTTTAAATACCACCCATATGGCTCAGCAAGAGTTCAGGTTAACATGCTCAGCACACTCCAAATACACAAAGCCAAATACACAAATTGCTACACTCTCCTTAAGGATCTGGGGCTAAACAGCCCTGCCTGCATGTATGTTGCATAGTTAAGAGTAGCATTTTGAAGATTAAAAAATACAAGATGGTCACCAATTCAGCCATAGATATACAGAAAAGTTATACAAAAACCTACTGCTTGTTAACAAATCATTATTATATCATTCTTGTATTAATGTTAGTTCGAGCTCTAGTGATTTCCAACAGAAGACGACTAGCATTTTAAAAGATACAAAAATCATGATGGCAGCCATAATCAATTATCATATAAAAGATGGTTACACAATTCAACCATATTACCCCATCGTTCATTTTAAGGTGAGCTTCTGTACCCTCGGTACTTTTATTTCTCTGCAGTGTATTTTATTGTGTATCCTCTAATCGTGAGAATTATTGTTTCAAACAAGAGTTGATCATCAATACTGTAATTGCTTTACTGAACTCGTCAGAGCCGTTATTATGTTTTTTTTGAATGATAACTTCTTTTAAGTTGTCAACAAATAATTTATTGTGCAGACATGAGTTGTTAAATTTCAATAATCCTCGTCCATGTTCAAGTTTGTTTAGGTTAAGAGTGAGTGAGTGAGTTATTATTTTACGCCGCTTGGGCAATATTACAGCCATTAGCGGCGTTGTTTAGGTTAAGAATAACCCAGTGCAATGAATGGTCAGATATATACAGAGGGGAGCGGGGTCAATGCCTGCATTTACAATAGAATATTCCAGACTTTTTGATACAAGGAAATTAAGTCTTGCTTGTTTAACGGGTCTTATTTGTCTCCAAGTGTATCTTTAGCGAAGCGGATTTTAATATCGCCACAGACCAATAAGTCTTTCTTCTTCAATAAACTCAAGTACAACCTCTCTTGCGTTTGGGTTGTTTACATGTTTGTAGTTGTATTGATCAGCATTTTGAACGAGGTTCCAGTCCCCGCAGATTGAAAAATGGTCCGATTCAAAGTCCGATATTATTGGTTTAAGTTTATTATAAAACGTAGGGCAGTCAGTATCAGGTCCATATATTGTTATATAAGTGTTAGTGTTGCGTCAGTCAATTGTATTTTCAGTGCTAGATGATTACCGTAGTTGTCATCTTGAAAACGATACAAGAAGCTGTATTGAAACGTCGTGTACTCAGAATAAAGAAGTTGTTATCCATAAAATATTCATCCTCTGTATTCTCATCTAGTCTCCTCCACCCCATTGTTTTTTCAATCATGAAGATATCAATGACATGATCTCCCCGGATATTTCAAATCTCAAGATCTCACAGCCTTCATGCGTCTGGTTTGTTCATTTACGTCATTATTTAGATCAGTGTTAGTTTGAATCTTGTTGACACGTCACATTGTAAGTTATAACATTGTGTACCGTGGCATTCGGGATTTATAATTTCCCTGAAGGTTTATATGCAACGAGCGGAAAGCTAACAATAAATCCCTATTGCACCCGATATTGAACCCGCTACGCAAAGATTTAAACCATGGTTTCTCCTGTTACATGTTGGTAGATGTTTTGTGTTAAGACCGACATTTCCTAAATCTGTCAACCGTCCAACTCAAATATTATTGAATTTGCTTTCATTGCCGTTCATGTGGTTACTATTTCAGTTTCTTTCAGTCTCTGGAAACATGCGAGCTCTCTCACTTCTCAGTCGCTAGCAGAAGCAAACTTCACGAATAATAATGCTGCTCTCCTTGAACGCCAGTTGTGTAAATAATTAATCCACCTCGCCTTCGGGCTTCCCGGCTGATAAACACTCAAGCACATGCTTTCTGCATGTTTGAGTGTGCATCAACTGTGGACCCCGCAGACGTGGCTAGTAATTATCGTTTGACACTCTCATAGTACTACAACACTTAGAAGTTACATCAGTACTAGTAATTATCGTTTGACACTCTTAAAGTACTACAACACTTAGAAGTTACATCATTACTAGTAATTATCGTTTGACACTCTTATAGTACTACAACACTTAGAAGTTACATCATTACTAGTAATTATCGTTTGACACTCTTATAGTACTACAACGCTTACAAGTTACATCATTACTAGTAATTATCGTTTGACACTCTTAAAGTACTACAACGCTTAGAAGTTACATCATTACTAGTAATTATCGTTTGACGCTCTTAAAGTACTACAACACTTAGAAGTTACATCATTACTAGTAATTATCGTTTGACGCTCTTAAAGTACTACAACGCTTAGAAGTTACATCATTACTAGTAATTATCGTTTGACACTCTTATAGTACTACAACACTTAGAAGTTACATCATTACTAGTAATTATCGTTTGACACTCTCATAGTACTACAACACTTAGAAGTTACATCATTACTAGTAATTATCGTTTGACACTCTCATAGTACTACAACGCTTAGAAGTTACATCATTACTAGTAATTATCGTTTGACACTCTTATAGTACTACAACACTTAGAAGTTACATCATTACTAGTAATTATCGTTTGACACTCTTATAGTACTACAACACTTAGAAGTTACATCATTACTAGTAATTATCGTTTGACACTCTTACAGTACTACAACACTTAGAAGTTACATCATTACTAGTAATTATCGTTTGACGCTCTTATAGTACTACAACACTTAGAAGTTACATCATTACTAGTAATTATCGTTTGACGCTCTTAAAGTACTACAACGCTTAGAAGTTACATCATTACTAGTAATTATCGTTTGACACTCTTATAGTACTACAACACTTAGAAGTTACATCATTACTAGTAATTATCGTTTGACACTCTCATAGTACTACAACACTTAGAAGTTACATCATTACTAGTAATTATCGTTTGACACTCTCATAGTACTACAACGCTTAGAAGTTACATCATTACTAGTAATTATCGTTTGACACTCTTATAGTACTACAACACTTAGAAGTTACATCATTACTAGTAATTATCGTTTGACACTCTTAAAGTACTACAACGCTTAGAAGTTACATCATTACTAGTAATTATCGTTTGACACTCTTATAGTACTACAACACTTAGAAGTTACATCATTACTAGTAATTATCGTTTGACACTCTCATAGTACTACAACGCTTAGAAGTTACATCATTACTAGTAATTATCGTTTGACACTCTCATAGTACTACAACGCTTAGAAGTTACATCATTACTAGTAATTATCGTTTGACACTCTTATAGTACTACAACACTTAGAAGTTACATCATTACTAGTAATTATCGTTTGACACTCTTATAGTACTACAACGCTTAGAAGTTACATCATTACTAGTAATTATCGTTTGACACTCTTATAGTACTACAACACTTAGAAGTTACATCATTACTAGTAATTATCGTTTGACACTCTCATAGTACTACAACACTTAGAAGTTACATCATTACTAGTAATTATCGTTTGACACTCTCATAGTACTACAACGCTTAGAAGTTACATCATTACTAGTAATTATCGTTTGACACTCTTATAGTACTACAACGCTTAGAAGTTACATCATTACTAGTAATTATCGTTTGACACTCTTATAGTACTACAACGCTTAGAAGTTACATCATTACTAGTAATTATCGTTTGACACTCTTATAGTACTACAACGCTTAGAAGTTACATCATTACTAGTAATTATCGTTTGACACTCTTATAGTACTACAACGCTTAGAAGTTACATCATTACTAGTAATTATCGTTTGACACTCTTATAGTACTACAACACTTACAAGTTACATCATGTCTAGTAATTATCGTTTGACACTCTCATAGTACTACAACACTTACAAGTTACATCATTACTAGTAATTATCGTTTGACACTCTTATAGTACTACAACACTTACAAGTTACATCATTACTAGTAATTATCGTTTGACACTCTTATAGTACTACAACACTTACAAGTTACATCATTACTAGTAATTATCGTTTGACACTCTTATAGTACTACAACACTTACAAGTTACATCATTACTAGTAATTATCGTTTGACACTCTCATAGTACTACAACACTTACAAGTTACATCATTACACAGCTTCGGTCTTACATTTGCATGCAAAACACATCCAGATATTGACAAACAAGGGGAAACACTCAAGCAGCATTATTATTCGTGAAGTTTGCTTCAAGTCCTTCTGCGAGCGACTGTCTTACTGTAGTCATTTAGAAATCCATGATTTAAGTTTCTATTTGTTTTCATATTTTTGTTTCATATTTGTTTATGTATGCAATAGCCTGTACGATTTTCTTTAACGTTCCAACTTCGGTCCCTTCGTTACCTTTTTGATTGTTTCGTGATTTTTTAAAAATTTGCTTCATCAATCCCAAATTCAGCAAGTACTTCATCAATCCCAAATTCAGCAAGTACTATATCAATCCCAAATTCAGCAAGTACTATATCAATCACAGATTCAGCAAGTACTATATCAATCCCAAATTCAGCAAGTACTATATCAATCACAGATTCAGCAAGTACTATATCAATCACAGATTTGAAATTCAAGCACGAACAGAGGCAAAACAACTTTCAGTATTTATTTGAATCCCCCCTCCAAGAGCACTTAATGTCATTGCACGTAACAATGGCGATATTATTTTTCTCTCACATGCAACCTATGGTATATAATTTTAGTTAAGAGTATGAAGAAATTACATCCATACATATCGTCTTTTTTGATAATATAATAGTAAATACATCACGAAAAAAAAGATGTTTTAAGGAAATCAAAGTACCACATTAATCACAGGTGTAGGCGCACGTGACCACTCACATGAAGTCACAAAAGGAACATAACACCCCTTCCAAACCCGTCCGTACACCTCAACTGCTAGGTATCTACTGTCACCCACACAGTCACGCTTCAGCAACCCTGCATACAGATCCTGCACGTTTCACGTCAAGATGCGTTCTGGCGACTCATTCTTACACCGAGAACACTCAAATCAGATCTTGAATACATATTTTACATTTAACCTTTATAAATCACATCTTGGCATTCAAATTCAAAAGTACAAGAACACTCCCTTTTTGCAAAAGTGTCACTTTTACACTTTTATGAAAAAAAAATGGTTACAAATCATTGCTATTTTCATCTTTCATCATAAAGGTAGTCTATATTTTGTATAGTGTATTAAATTTTATGAACATGTTTGTTGTCTATGTTTGCATATACAAGGACTACCAGCTTCTACATGTAGCTTCCTTTCTCACATTAGAATGTGGGCTATTAAAGAGGTGTCTTGAATTTTAACACATTTGAACATTCCGTTTGTAAGGGGGTACACATATGTTGAGGGATGGAAAACAAGTTTTGTTGGATGGATATTGTTAAACTATGAATGATGAGAAAAGAGTTGTAACTTATTGGAAATGAATTGTGGCAAATTGCAATGAAAGGTTATCAACAGTTGATGATCCATACTAAGAGGCAAAAGTTCCTGTGATCAACAAAAACTATAGTAGAGAATGAAAATCTGTATTCAATGAACTTTGTTGATTTACATGGTTACATGTAGCTGTGTATCGTGTCGATAACTTACAATTGATATAGTGGTGTTTTCACCACGATCAAAATATAACATAACTTGGATGTATGTTGGGCGGAAGTGAACAATTTAATTTCACGGGGTACAACTCGATTATGCATAGATAATAAGATCAAGGGTAATTGAAGATCACGTCAAGTCGTTGTCATGTGACCACACTGATAATCAACATATACCACAGTTATCACCTTACAACGTGACGTTTGAGGGAGTGAAAACAGGCAGTAGACTTGATAGGAGTTCACAGGCAATATCAATATCCGGTAGTTCCACCTTCTGTCGCAATTCATGCTTGACATCTGCGTTTCATTGAACTCACCAACGTCTCAGGAAATCCTGGTGGATGTCATTCCATGTGCGAGGTAGTGCTTGACGGAGTTCCTGCAATGTTGTTAGGATTGGCTGTAGACGTCGCAGTGGACCCTTGACGTCCGCCTTTGCAACAGAAAAGCATTCACAATTCTCGCAACATGTGGTCTGACATTATCTTGTTGCAACTGCAAACCTGAACCACGAAATAACGTGAACGTTCAAAATTTCGCCCCTGTACCTCACTCCATTCAAATTCCCATCAATGTTCTGAAGTGTTTCCCTTCCAGAACTGGTGACTCCGCCCCATAGCATAACACCTCCTCCTCCAAAACGATCTGCTTCCACAACACACGGACAGACATAACGTTCCCCTTGATGTCGATACACAATCAGAGTGGTGCAGTAGGAAACATGACTCGTCAGCGATCAGAACCAGCCCCACTCTTGTGCTCTCCATCTCAGATAGTGTTTGCACCACTGATTCCACCACAAGTCTCCAGTTGCTAAATTTTATAGAAATCATGTGCATGCTTTTTTTTCTAAAACTACCATTCACAAAGCACGCACAGAGCTTGTAGATGCGCTCTGGCTATGTGTTTAGTTTAGTGTCAGTAATCATCAAATTCATTTTTTGCAAAATTGTGCATCCAACCTAGGGAAAATTGGACCAAAATCCATTAAATAGGAAATAATTTACCAAAATTACCAAAACGGCAGCCCACATTAAGGCAAATCAAGTCTGGCAATCTCACAACTTCGGGTTTCTAAATATAAGCTTGAAATACAGTCTTTGTCGCGCACATCTAGATTTTATTTTATTTTATTCCGAATAAGGTATTTGTTACTGCCAAAGTTGATACCCATCGAACACAGTTAACGGTGTTAATCCTACACGCATAATGATAACGTCACTAAAAGTGGGTTCGTAAAATGCTATGCTCTTTTCACAGGGGGTACTCTGCTTGTGGCGTTAAAATAAGTATGTTATTGTTGATAAAAAGATCAAAATTTTGACGAAAGATTTTCTACAGAGTGAAGTATTTATATTCTCAATAGCACAATTTCATCCCGGACTGCATGCAAGTATGATAATGTATCATTAAAACGTATTTTCATCTTCTTCTAAAAAAGCATAAGGCCTAAAAAGCTGAAACTTTGTGTACAGACTCCTTGACAAGTTGGGATAATAATTTATACCTTCTGTGGCCCTGTAGCCCCTTGTAAGGGCCACAGGGGTCACACCCTTTAAACATTTTTGCATCTTTGTTGAAAATAGACAACCCCTGCCATGGAATTGCTCCTCAAAGGGTAGAAGACTGCAAAATAAAGAAAATATCTGAATTAGAAAAATATTACACTTAGGATAGCAGAATCAAAGACCAAAGAGTTAAAACTACTAACAAAAAGCATCCTGCTACATCAGGAGATAGGTTGTAGCATAACGCGGAGACATATACGCTTATGTAGTAGGATGAACAGGAAGTTGAAAGTAACAATTCTAGAAGATATTTTATGTGTGCTTCCCTAGAAACTTCTGACAAGGAGAGAAATGCTGATGCATTGAGGAAAGATGATATTTTATAGCAGCTTCAATCACTTCCAAGTGCCTAGACAGGTATGATGAAATAGTCTTCACGTGAAGAGCGCAATGAACTTATATAGCAAAATTAAAATATGATCTTTATAGAATGAAAAGCAATGTATATACACTTTAATGGGCATATGAATCCTTACATGTTTAAAATGTAACAATGAAAAGGTCGACCTAGACAAATGCATACACCCAGCCCGGTACAAATGCGATAACTCGATATCCCTAAATCTAATCATACTGCTTATACATATTTTCTTCTCCAGAAGCAAAATGGCTAGAAAGCTGAAACTTTGTGTACAGACTCCTTGACAAGTGATGATTATAATCTATAGCTTTTGTGGCACTGTGGTCCCCAAAACCATACTTTCATCTTCTTGTCCAGAAACATAAAGCTGAAACTTTGTGTCCTGACTTCTTGACTAGTGATGACTATAAGGGTTACAACGACCACGCCCTTAAAACCTATTTCATTTGCTTCAGAACCAAAATGCCTAGAAAGCTGAATTCTTGTGTACAGACTCCTGCCATTGAAGTTACAATTTCGGTGACCCTATGGCCCCTTAAACGGGCTGGATCAACCTTTGGATCCTAAACCATAAATTATAAATTGAATATTTGAGCTATTTCAGTATTGATTACAGATATCTGAAATTACATCGCATATATACTTAATTTAAAGATTTATGACCCTGTGGCTCATACAAAGGGGGAAACCACATTTTATACCCTACAGCAAAATTGAATATGAAGCCTGATGAGCTACAGAGCCAGTGGCTCTTTGTTGCATATTTTATGTAACTTTCAACAATAAACGTTCATTTAACTTATACATATAGATTGGGAGAGTCCATTTTATACCAGAGGGGATGCATCATCCACAATGTTTATTTAAGACACCCCATTTCCCCTACACTTTTTGACCGAAAGCACTGATGGGGTAATGTGACTGTAGGGGTAATGAAACTGTAGGGGTAATGAGACTGTAGGGGTAATGTGACTGTAGGGGTAATGGGGGGATACCTAATATAGTCTGTAATCTTGGCCATATGAATTGTGTAGATAGTTAATCAATAAAGTGTTGTATTTCAGGCGTTAGGAGGACCGTGCCCGAGACATGAGTGTGAGAAGTACCAGAAGTGTCGAGTCAAACGAGGACAACAGCAGTGCCTGGGTATGAAAACAAGCAATGTATCTTTGCGTCTAAAAGATAATTATTTTGCACCATTACCAGAAGTCGATCTTGTTCTCACCATGTCCTTTTATCAATAAAATCAAGTTACCATTTAAAGTAATTAGAGTCAAATTAAATCTTTCCTTGTCATATCTACTTTTTAGTATGTTTTTCTACTTGTTCGACAATTTCATTTTTCAAGAAAGCATTTTCTTCAAACAACAGGAAAATTGTGCTTCGTTCATGCAGAATTATTGTTCAGTATATACACTCAGGGGCAAAAGAACCAATACCAACTTTTCATAAGAGTACAACACAAAATCCTGTCATAAATGAAATGCTATTAGAAATCCTATTGATTGGCCAATACATTGTGAAGAAGTACTCACAATAAAACAAATCAGAGTATGATTTCTTTAATTGTACGGCTGTTCATTTACACGTGAGGACAGAAAACAGCTTTTTAAGTGTTATTTTTGGTCATAATCTTTGGATTCGAAATAAAAATGTAAATGAATGTGTAAATTGATAAATTAGAGATGTCATTAATATAAAACCCTTGATGGAAATAACTGGCCATTTTCACTATCCTATTTTGTTAAGGAGATTTTTAATCAGCGTTTTTTGAGATGCGTGTTTTTCAAAAGCCTTAACAGGTATAGCTTTGAAATATAAAACTTAGTTCACTTGACTCTTGAAGACATGAAATAACCCCGATTCAGGCGTATATATCACTCGTAGCTTAATCTATCATGCACTTTATATGGTATCCTTTCTTTTGCCCCTGAGTGTAGAGTATTACTGTAAGGGAGAGTTATTCTTGTCAGATAGGAATAAAACTGGTTCAAATGTTCGTGATATCATTTTAACAGCTGAAATAGCAATGAACCATTTCAATGTCATTACAAATTCAAAAGGTAAGTTTATCTACATTACGGCTCATGATTAAGTCATAGAGTTAAGTCATGGAACATTCTCTCCCTCAGAGGCAGCTCAGTGATACCCGAGTAAGCTCCCACTGAGCTGCCTCTGTGAGGAGAGAATGGTCATGGAAGTACGTAACAATCTTGTTTCTCATCCTGTTCTTTTATCAATAAGTCCAAGTTACCATTTAAATGCGTCTTTCTTGTACCAGCTTTTTAGTCTGTGTTTCTACTTGTTTGAAAATTTCATTTGTCAAAGAAAGCATTTTCTTCAAACAACAGGGAAATGCAAAATTATTTTTCAGTATATACATAGAGTATTTCTGTAGGGAGAGTTATTCTTGTAAATTGGGAATAAAACTCCATTGATAACAGGAATGAACCCTGTCAACGTCTTGATTGAAAACGTAAATTTTGTCTACATTAAGGCTCATAGATTTGTTCAAAGTCATTTAGAAGTTGGTATAGTACTACAAGACAAATGTTATGGATAACAACTTCTTTATTGATTTCTCACGACGGTTTAGGGCCATTTCTGGGCCATTGAGGTTGATAATTAAATCATTGAGATCATCATGGAAGTACGTTACTAGTATTCCCTTTTTACTAGACATGAGGACACTACTCTCGTTTCAAAAGACGACCACAGCAAGCAGTTACTACGGCGATGACGCTGCTGCTGCTGCTGCAGCTGTGGATGGCAACAGGACTACAAAAGGGACGCATGGGGCATGTTTTCATGTTGATTTAACTCAAACTACCAATGCAAGTTGGTGGCAGGTGGATCTAGGAAGTGAAGCTCTCATCACCGATGTTCTGATTGTCAACCGCAAAGGAAGTAAGTTTTTATTTCATGTTGCAAGACATGATGGCATGTATTCATACCTTAGTGTAGGTGTATGTCCCTCTGGTGGTTTACATTTCACTATTTGTCTCCAGAACGATTTGTTCAAGAAATAAAATATCTTCTGTTCCAACTCCTTGACTAGCCTAATTTTTAAATATTTAATCTTGTTGACCCCTTGATCTCTATGTAGCAAATCATTTTTAAAAACATTGTTCATCCTACCCACAAACAAAAGACATTGAAGGATGAAACGTTGCAAATATAGATAAATTCTTAGTTGATCGGAATCATGATCTACAGATTTGGTGACCCCGTGATATTTAATTAGTCAAGTTTTAAACACCTTCAAAGCTGAAACCTGATTATAGTCTTTTTAGCTGACGACGAATTCATAAATGCTGTTACACTGTGAACTGAAATAAGGATAACACAACTGCAAACGTTGCAAGGATGAATTACACGAACTGTCCGAACCAAGGTCATTTTCATATATTTCGTAAATCCCGATATATAATTTAAAATTTACTTTTTAATTGCAAATATGCATCGGAGTTTGATTATAAAGTAGTTTCCCTTTTAAAACACATAAAGCATATGATCTTTTGGCGCTTCCTACATTATCTGAAATTTGTGCAAACATTTGCATGAAAACAAATATTTCGCCAATTGCCTCAATGAACCGGTTTATTGCCCCTTTCCCAAAAAGTAAGTTGGGAAATAGGTACGTTTAAAAAATGTTTATCAAGAGAAATATAAATCACGATAAATTGCAAAGAAACATTTTGAAACGAATGACATGTAGATATTGCACGTATAACTATGTCAGCTTCTGTGTGAAAGTGTCCGAAGTTCGAGCGACTTCGGGTGGTGTCCGAACCTCGGTCAGATTGCCCTATATGATTTATAATATTTATGTCCATACAGTGCAGTTAAACTTAATCTGTTAACTATGAAAATAAAAGGCGTTGATTGTTTATTCACTGACCACATGATTTAAAATATATGGATACACAAATACACGTATGCCAAAGTGTCAGGAATAGTTACGGTTTTCATGACCGTAACAGGGCTGTAGTCTCTCTCATTGTAGATAACCATTCTGACATGTGTGCTATTTTGCATCCATTTTGATTAAATTCATGTTTAATTCTTGTTGATCTATTTCTTACTGACCAAATGTGTCTGCATCAGTCTGATTAAAATCGACCTGGTTTTGAAAAGTACTAGTTTTAAATTATTAACTCTATCGAGAATCAAACTTGAGTCCAACAACAGCCTTGTTCTGACGATTACTCAGCTGATCAATCACAAGCTGCCGACAAAAGCCTTCGGAATCAGTAGATTCGACCATATAACTCTTTTTAACTATGCTTTGAACATGATCGACATGATCGGTCAGCGAGACAATGTGATTGGTCCGAGGTGGTGCCAGACCTAGTGTAGAAGATTTAAGATCTCCGAGTTAATATTTTGAATATCGTAATCCTCGGAAATAGGCTGATTTTAATCAGACTGTGCCTATAAACATACCTTCATCTCGACAAGTGTGAATCGTATCCGTGTACGATTTGGCATTTGCTTTGTTTTAACACCATTATCAGACTCCATAATGAAAATGAAACTGTTCTGACATTGGAATCAAGAAGATTGATAATCATGTTTTGGGTAAAACATTGCACATTTGATCATTTCAGATGAAGCCGTAAATAAACGATTGCGGAACTTCAACCTTGAAGCATTTACTAAAAACCCGAGTGAGGACAATACAGCAGAAGCACGTGTATGTTATAAACAGCCGGATGAAGCCCTTGCTCCTGGTGAAAACACATTTAACTGTACAACTCCCGTGGTAGGTCGCTACTTCAGGGTGGCAATACCCAATCCTCTCGATAGTAACAACATAGTTCAGTTGTGTGAAGTAGAGGTCTATGGTTGGCTTATGGAATAATGTGTGATCAGTTAGTTGACTTAAACATTCTTGTGATGAAATAACTCATCAAGAACCATTAACTGGACTCTCTTCATAATTTACACATTGCATGTTATTAGTCGATTTGGTGACCTTCACATTATTTTCAAGGTCACAGCAAAACTTTTGATTTACCATCAGTTTACCTGCATGTTAAGTATGTTAGTGTGATATCTCAAGAGTCATTCCCTGGATATATTTTATAAATCAATTTTAGGAAGACACCGGGCCAATTTGGTGTTGGTGACTTTCAAATTATGTCACAGTGAAGCCAACATGCATTTAAAGGTTCTTTTAAGGCTGATATGTTAAGAACTGTTCTCTATATTCTCTTCTTTTCCCCCCCACAAGGCTTCTTATTTGGAAGACCCAGGGACGAGTTGATTTGTTATGATCTAAATGACATCTAGTAGCATGACAAGTGTAGACAAGTGTTTCTATGTAAAAAGTATGCATTTTGTTCACATCAATTTGCGGCGGGGTGTCATGTACAAATACTTGTTATGAGAAGAATATACACATTTGTAGATCAGTTGGCGCCAAGCTGACAATCTCCTTTTACAGGATGAAAGTATTAGATTTTTATCAGCTGGAAATATATTTTAGTTTCTTAAGTACATTTGATTGAATCATTTAAAACGTAATAGGCCTAATTGAATGAGTTCAAATCTATTTCTAAAATTTTGATCATCTCACGCTAAGATAAATTTTATAACTGTAATGGGTTTTTTTTCAAAACCAATCGAGGTGTGAAAATATGTCTTTTGTATTACAATCAATAAGTTAGGTAATACAATAAAGTAGATTATGAGAGGTTTGATAAGTGCAATCAAATCTGTAGATGCGTATCATAACTATGGTGGATTTGTTTTCCGCAGTTTTGCTGACCAATCAGAACATTAAACTATCTATATCACTTATTATATATGTATTTAACAATTATTCGTCTATTTAAATGTTTTTTTCCAGTATGTGATTATCATTATTATTATTTATGACGACATTACTTTCAATGTACAACGTAGAAGTTTATTTCAATTATCTGGGTAACAGATTTCAAACTGAATCTCGTGACGGCCAGACAAGAAGTTAAGAAGTGTGTCAGTTGACTGATAAAAAGTATTGCTGTTATCCATGTCCATCTGTTATCTGTATTTCAGTTATACATGTATGTTATAGCTTAACAGATAAACATTAGCAGGGTTATTTAAATATCAGTTTAAAGACACTTCTGAATTGTGAACTTGAATGTAAATAAGAACATGAACTAAACCTTACTAAATATTGCAGTTTGGAATTCATGCTTATAGAAAAACCAAGGAGGAAGGAATTTTTTAAAGATTACAATTGATGCTGACTGTTTCAGCTTCCGTTTTCGAGTAAGTTTAAATTTGATTTTGCCTCATCTTCTATCACCATGGTTTATCTTCTAATTACAACCTTAGTATTTGACATTTATTTGTCTTTTGAAATGCGTTTTATCTAGTGTGTGATTTAATCATTTGTTTTGATGGAAGATTACTTCTTTCAATGTACTGTTGTAATTTTGATTCAAATATTTACCCAACTTGGACTGATTCATGTTGCTGGGTGACTAGAAGTGAAAAATACGTGTCAGTTAAACAATACAAGTTATTTATTTTTTCGATTCAGATATATGTCATGTTTTAAATGGACAGTAACACGTTTTTTTTTAAAATTCAATGTTCTAAAATGTTCACATTTGATTGTAATTTAATGCTAAATGTATATTATTGATAGTGTCAAAAAGTTCTTTACACAAATCAATTATCTATAGTCACTTGACAAAGTTTAAAGATTCACATAAAATCTACTGGTGAAAGAAAGTGGAATCGCTTGGTTACACTTTATGTTATATATTTGATTTATTACTGCTTTTATATTTTAAATAAGTTTTCTTTTAATTTTGAACCATTAATTTTCATGTTCCTGACAAATCCTTATATTCTCTCTCAAAACGTGCTACTGTCCCTTTAAAAGATAAACATTCCTGGTTGGTGGATAAGTTCATTACTCAACTGCTGATCAAAGGAGAGTCCCAGAGGTTGTCAACTTGAATGTTAACATGTAAAAATCATCATTTTGCAAATCTGAATTCTTATATAATATTTATTCAAGGAAAGAAAGCATTTGTTACAAGAATTGCAATTGGTTCATATGATTAACTGGGCTTTCCTTTTTCAGTAACAAATGAATTTGCCCAATCTTCTATGGTTTTACAACTTAAATATATATGTCATTTAGATGTTTGTGTAAATAAGGATTGTTTTGTTAACTTACATAAAAACTGAGCCATTCTTTCATCACTGTAGATATCATGCACATATGTTAACATGTTATTCTATATAGTTTTCTTATCCTAATTACTAATCCTGCGATCAATAAGTTTGATAATGTAAAAACTTCGATTATAAGTGGTATGATGAAGTGTAATCACTCATTTACATTTGGATTAATATCGTGTCTGTTGCTTATTTGTTCTCTTAAAATATGCTGATGAAAAGAGACTATTTCATTGTCGTTGTCAAATATCATTTCCATCTCATCAAGTGGAGTGAGGAAGAGATATGTTCACGAGTGGCACAGACACGAGTGAAACTGAGACTTTTTCATTCATGAGATGAGATAGAAATTATGTTCACCAAAAACAATGAAATGGTCTATTTATTATATAATTTTAGCATCATACAATGTAGGTGTCAGACATCAAAGGCAATGTTTTGCTCTTGTAATGAATGACATAGTATAGTCTCTCTCTTTATCCTCTCCGGTAAATATAGTTTGATCGAAATAAATACAGATTAAATGGGAAAGTGATTTTGATAGATATATGATTGATGAACGTTATCAATATTACATCCACATATGAAACAAAGGATCATTATGAATTTTGAAAAGTGAGTTTTGATGTGAACGGCTAAAGGGAGTGAAGCTGCTATGTTATATTCTAATTATTCAATAAATCGGGTTATTATTTTGAACAGATTATCGTATTTGTATATCTTCTCATTACAACTCTTTTCAGTATTTGACAATTGTCTTTTGAAATATGGGTTTGCCTTGTATTTGACTTTTATTATCATTATTAATAGAAAAGAATTTTTTAATCTACAATCATAATTTTGATTCAATCATTTTCGTAACGAACTTTGACTCAACTGCAACGGTTTGACCAATTCAATATATGTCATATTGATTTTTGTAAAAAAAGATGTGGTATTGCTTTAAATTAGAAGTGCACCACTTTTTGTTTTAATCGCAGTAGATATGTACATATGGTTATGCTAAAATCTCATATTCTACAATCAATAAGTTTGAAAACTTCGATTAGAAGTGGTGTGATAAAGTGCAATCACTGATGATAGATGAATATCGTATTCTTTTTTGATGATTTTTTTTCTTAAATTTATTTTTGTCATTCAGGGTATACTATTGAACAGTTTACAATATATGTTTAATTTTCTTATTACAACTCCATTCAGTATATAACACGTATCTGTCTTTTAAATATGTGTATCTAATATGTGATTTTTATTAATTATTAATTTATGAATTATTGACCGAAGTTGTTATCTTTCAATGTACAATTATTTTCGTAAATGGGGACTGATCCATGTGACTAAGTGACTAAAAGGAAAACATATGTATCAATAGACCAATATGTATTGTACCCATTGATTGATTTTCAGATTTACGTTTATGGTATAAACGAAATACAAGGAAGCTAGTTTACTTACTATATCGAGGTTTTTGGAAAATGGCCGAACTGAGTCAGGCAACCAAAAACTAGAACATTTTCCAATCAAAATGTTTATTGGACGTACATGTACCATGCCACTTTAAGAATTATCATTCAAAAATATGCGTAATAAAGTAAATTCAACACCGCAAATTAAATGTAAACTTACAGAAACATACTTGCTTAAAGAAATGTGCAATTCTTGCTGTTTTGAAATAATATTTTATCAATGTTCATAATAGTTTTACTTTTGATATTGATGTTAGTTTATTGTGATTTTTTTGAAAACTAGAAGTGGTGAATTATTTTTTGAATTTCAAATAATGTACAAATGTTGACATATTCATCTGATCCTATTAAAACTGAAAATGTTTTCTGTGCAATGTTCAATTTATTCTATACTGAAATCTGACGGTTAAACTATATTCACGCTTTTCAGCTGCCATTAGGGTACAGTGTATTTTCAAATCATGCTGAGATTTGAAGGCAATATGTTTTATAATTTTTTAAATTTTTTTCTACAACATGCTTATATTTTACATGTGCATGCTTATAATCAATTTGTATGTATTAATTACAATATGCACATTATATATGACAAGGATAATAACGTTTAAATATCAATCGGTCTTAAAGGGGCAGTCACACGTTTTTAAGGGGAATATAAGTTGATATCAGGTAAATGAGAATTAATGGTTCTATTAAAAGACAATGTATTTAAAGTAAATGAAGCAATAATAAAACAGATATATAATGTTAAGTTCAGCCATACGATTAACTTTTCTTACACAAAATAAATTAAAGGTGTTTCCCCTGTTTCCAAAGTTTAAAGTAGCTTTGATCTGTATATTTACATGTGTAATGAGTTTGTATGTATTGATCTGTATATTTACATGTGTAATGGGTTTGTATGTATTGATCTCTTCAGAGAATCCAGCTAACACCGTTAATAATTAAATGATGTTTTGACAGTTACAAAGGAAACGTGAGCGATGATTGATTTCTTACGTTGATAATATGCAGACTTGGTTCACAATGGCTAATTGTTAGAGTTGAAGGTGCAACCACGTGTAGCCGAGTTTTCAGCATCAACAATAACTCTTACATTCGACATTTCTTTAGTTTCAAGATTCAATAGATAATTCTTCGTCTCTAGTATTGTTGTAAAATTGTATTTTATCTTTTTTCAAAAAGTTTCCATAACACTCGTAAAGTACTCCCTTTCTCGTTCATGAATTAACAAAAAACAAGATGTTATGGATATCAATTCCCTGTTTATACATCACTCAGCTGCCGGTATAAATTCTAAAACGGATTTCAAGTATGTTCTTATAGATGTTATATAGCCTTGACGAAACAACAAATAAGATTTTGATAAAATGATTAAAATGAAAATCGGCAGTCATGATGCATTTTACAGATGATTACTATACTATCTATATAACAAAAAACTCATATTTCCATTCAATTTTTACTTTACAATTTCTACATCAAATGTTTCTTTTAGTATTGTTTCCAAAATAGCCCCAATGTTCTCTGAGACCCAACATTTATTTGCAATCACTAATACGTACTTTCACTCCTTTAAACGATAAATCACTTTGTTGTGCTGAACGTCAGCTTAGCCTTGGAGAGAACTTAACAAAACAACAACATATTTCTGAAAAAATAATCAGTAGTCCTTTTTTTTTATAAATGTAGAAGGAATCGATTAAAAGTTTTGATTTTTATCTTTTTTTAAGACCATAATTTTACGTTTGTTGTAATAGGTTTTCAAAGGTTATGGGAGTCAATCTCGAAGCCAGTTTATTATAACATGACTAAATGCTATATCATAACATTTCAGGTATTTAATTCCAGTTAGGCTCCCCAAAGAAACTTGTTTCTGGTCATTATTTTCGGGCTAAAATGATGTAATGATGCGGATTTTTCTTTTATTTCCAATTTTTTAAATATTGAACATGAAGCAAAATGAAATAAATATAAACTTTGAATAACTTTCTCAATGTTTCCTTGAAGGAAATCATGGACAGAAATGAGTAACATTTGAAGAGCCTACGTTTCCATGATCTTTTTCTCTACCAATTAACTAAATTTCCGTTTTTCCCTTGTCAAAGTCTTGAACAAAGGTTAGATGCAGGGATTTGAAACTGACGTGAGCGGAAACCAGAAAAAAAAAACTTTTTTAGGCCTGATGTGAATTTGGGAGGTCAATGGCTGTTCAGTTAAAGGAGCTTGACTTACTGATTCCATCACTTCACCTGACGCCTGTAATACAAAACAGATAGTCCACAAACAACAAGGAAATCAATATTGACTTTAGATATCACTCTCTCGAGTGTTTAATATTCAACCAGGGTTTCGGTCATACACGAATAATTTTCCACATGATTCATTAAAGAGTTGTCACATTGTCCTTCCAGAAGAAACCTCTAATGAATTATGGTGGATACAGTAGCAGCTGTGTTCTAGAAAAAATCTATTATTCAATATACATGTACTCTCCTCGATAGTTAACAATCTGTCGGATTATCCAAATACATAGAGTAAAGACAGAGTTATCTCTATGAATCTCAAACTGACAACTCGCAAACAGGTGGCCAACACCATATCATCATTGGTTTTTCTGGCGGGCAGAGCAGATGCCGATGGTACAAAGGGGAGGCTCTTCGTAGCAAATCCTTCCACTTCTTCTTCACTTCATCGACATCACGGTTAACACCGGCTGATCGGGAGTTGATCACGGCAGTGATTCGTCTCCATTCCTCCTGTTTATGTCTGTCTGTTAGTGACAGAATTTGTCAGCCTTGATTGGAGAATGCTTTTCTTTTCACTGTACATTTCTAATAGTCAAATTATCTCCCCATCAGTGAAATTTGGTTTCCTCTGCTTTCTTGATTCCGCCATCATGGATCGCTCAAGAAATACCGCGAAGTTCTTTAGCGCGATTTCCCGGCAGTTCCCGGCAGTTTAAACGTATGAAATCTAATTATAGCACGCTAACGCCTAGGCGTAAAGCTGTTACGTCGGACTTAGCGGCGCCGGGACTAAGACACTGCTGTGCATGCCGCGTAAAACGGAGGCGCTGCTAAGACTAGCGCAACGCTTTACGCCTGGCGTAGCCTGCGCCCGAGATGTGCATACGGAAACAGGTGTCACAGTTTCCTGCGAGTTCCGAAGGTGTGTCACTTGGTCCGCTGATTTTCTTTCTTTGGGCTGTGAGAGGGGCCAGCATTGAGGTCTCTGATTGACTTCTGTCGACCCCTCCCGCCAAAGGAAACCCAGCCAGTCATGTTGCCGGAGATGGTGGGAGCCCCTCCTCCCTTCTTCTTGGGTGTAGTGGCCTGGGACGAGGATCAACCCCAGCCAGCTGCCAGTTTGGTTGTCAACTCTTGTTGCTGACTCTTCTGGCACTGGCGGAGGGCCCCGCGATCTGCCCATCAGAGAGGGAAGAGGAAGTCCCAGGAGCAGACCTTAGCCTGTTCTGCAGCTCCGCCGGAAGGTTAGTTCGAGCCAGGGAACCATCATGCCTGAGATTTGTGCCCCCAACGCTGAAATGCGGGAGGTGCACAACATCAACTGATCAAACTTAACGGTTATGGAGCTGAAACCATGATAGATGGCTTTTGCAGCCAACTTAATTCCTGTGTCATTATTGGAAACCGCCATCGCCTGGTACATGTGAGTGACATGGGTGGACAACCCCAGAATACTTCTCGCCGCCTTGTCCAGGTACGACAAGGACGCATCTGACACCAGGATCCAGGGTAGGACCTCCTGCCAGTAGATCGCTCGACCCTGCTTTTGTAGAGGGAGACATCCGCATCCCTGTTCGACCCGCTCCTACTACGCAGAGGTTATGTCAGAAAAACAAAGATGATATGGGGTTGGCCACCTGTTTGCGACCCACCTCCTCTGTTGGATTCCTGCATTTTGTTAATTATTGAGGAGGGTATATCAAATAATAGTATGTTTTTGTTTAAACAAGTAGGTAAGTTAACAATCGTAAGCTCCCCTTTGTACCATCGGCATCATCTCTGCCCGCCAGAAAAGGCAATGATGATATGGTGTTGGCCCCCTGGTCGCCAGTTGTCAGTGCGGGATTCATAGGGAAAACTCTGTCTTTACTCTGTGTAAGGATTGTCAGAATTAAACAGATTAGGATAATCAGGCATATTGTTAACTATCAACGGTTAGTATAAATAATGATGTTTAAACAAAAACAGACTATAATGAGATACGTTTAACAAGTTATTATTCAAGAACCATGCCATTATTTTCAACTTGCAAAGAATAAGGAAAACATAAGTAATGATAAAAATTCAAATTAATCATCTCACATTTTTATCTTCAAATGACTCCTCAATTCTTCTTCAATGCAAATTTTTTAACACCCATATATATTTTTGGAAGTTTTCAAAATGCATATGATTAACTTAACCACTTATCAAACATCATCAACTCATCATTCAAACTATCATAGACAAGTTTCCAAATTCCGTTTGACTTAATGACGCACGTCGCTGTCCTGCTTTTGATCATTATTAAGACTTGAAACCTTATTATACACGGTAGATCGGATCAAAGTGATACTTTCCTTCTACCGATATTTCTTAATGAAATGACATCATAATGAGTATTGAGTACATCATATGTGAGCCTAAACAACTCAGGAAGTTGCTCTATAAAGGGGTTGTGATTCAACAGTCTAAAGAAGTGGAGACTGGGCAGGTTTGGGGTTCCATCTGTACGTCAAAAGCATCTTAAAATTAACCAATCAACACCTCACTCCTCCTAGCAGTGACGACACATGGGCTTAGCTGTTACTTTCAGTTGTCCCAATTGTAATACAGCTTAGACAACCGGAATATCCACCCTTAACAAATCAAAGGCTTTCTTTATATTGATTTGTATAGCTACACCAGCTGCTTTACATTTGCCTTTATGTTTAACATCGATCCTTGTCATCTATTCTACGACATTCTCTCCCTACAGAGGTAGATCAATTAAAAAATCATTGATCCAAAGTTCATTGTGTTTGAGTAGTATTCCCTAGCGGCAACTGTCACACCGCAACCGACAAAGAACTGACAAAGGATCGTCCATTGAATATACATGTATGTTAAATACACACACCCAAACTAGTTAAAACTAGCTGTAATGTATACGCCCCATAAGTTCTCACGTTACATCTAGCTACTAACCCACCTGGTCCATATCAACCATGCACTGAAATAACACAATGGAAAAAGAACTGGCTGATCTCTTTGAATTGCGCGTCGCTATATATGCAGCAGCATTATGCTCTAGCCTATCCCCTGATATCCTTTTATATATTCAGCCGTATCGCTTTATATGCAGCAGCGTTATGCTCCTAACTATCCCCTGATATCCTTTGATGTATTCAGTCCTATCGCCATATATGTATATGTGGCAGTGTTATGCTCTAGCCTATCCACTTATATCCTTTGATGTATTCAGCCGTATCACTATATATGCAGCAGCGGTATGCTCTAGCCTATCCCCTGATATCCTTTTATATATTCAGCCCTATCGCTATATATGAAGCAGCGTTATGCTCCAACCTATCTCTTGATATCCTTTGATGTATTCAGTCGTATCGCTATATATGAAGCAGCGTTATGCTCCAACCTATCTCTTGATATCCTTTGATGTATTCAGCCGTATCGCTATATATGCAGCAGCGTTATGCTCCTAACTATCCCCTGATATCCTTTGATGTATTTAGTCCTATCGCCATATATGTATATGTGGCAGTGTTATGCTCCAACCTATGCACTTATATCCTTTGATGTATTCAGCCCCATTGCTATATATGATGCAGCATTATGCTCCAAACTATCCACTGATATCTTTTGATGTATTCAGCCATATCTCTAAATATGAAGCAGTGTTATATCTATAGTCTGAAACATATTAAAATAACAATATAAGTTTACATTCATGAGGTGAGATATATCACATCACATGTTATGGATGAAATTATGTTACACAGTAATGGTAGATAGCATGAATGTTACACACATATAAATTATATTACATGACAGGAATGGTAATTATACACATGTTGCAGTGTTAGTTAAAACAACATGATATAAATGCATTTTAATAACAAAACGACAACGGCGATAATAACATACCAGGATGGTAATATCTTAAGTGGTGCATACAGAGCCATAGTTGTATGGTCTTTGTTAACGTCATCTTTTACTTACAAGAATAAAGACATCCATATCACCATGATCTCAATACTAATGAAATAATCACAAATTACCTGATCCAATGACTTGACCGATATAGCATATGCAACTGACCAAGAGATATAAAAATCTAACCCTTTAAAGATGATGCTACGCTTTAGTGAACCTAGAACAATATAACTTACATGGGACGCTCTTGGGGAGAGATTGCAGTGAGAAAAGCATGTGAAAGTTAATAATGCTGACCTAAGATAAGAGAAGATTGATGTTGAAGAGCTATCAAAGGGAAATAAAATGTTAAATATAAAATAATGATAAAATTGGTTTTAGTTTATTTAATGAGAGTATTTCTCATCAAATCATAACAAACAATATACACATGTTTATCTAGAAACTAATGTTTAGCTCCGAGTACAATAAAATTATACAATTCGAAAAAAAAATTCGGCTGTAACTCGAAACTTTGGAACATGGTTTGAAAATGTTTTGTAGTTGTACCATTGTTAGGATCTTTTTTACTTGATCTCCACTTTAGTTGGGTCGGGGCACGTGACCACGCTGCAGCAGACGACTTCCTGGTTACCGCTGCAATGAAGGAAAGAAAGCTAAATGCAGACTTTAGCATTTCATAATGCAGGGTGGGAATTAGACGGAAATTGTTGGAAATAAAGACGATAACCAGGGGTGCCTTCAAGCCATTTCCTGTGAGATTTGGAGTTGCTGGTGGTTTGCTGTGCAAGTTGATGTATTATTTCTCGCCATCAAAAATGGTGCCGCAAAAATATGAAAAATTGGATTATCATCTCTCTTGTAAATTACAGGTTACATTTGCAAGACATTGGCCTTACAACGTTTAAGGGGCAAGTGGTTATTGAGTCAAGATTGTTGGCTCTTAAGTGATGATTGCTGAATGAACATATAGCACAAAGTGAAATTCCTTCTGTTGTGCAACAGGATTAATTCCACATTCACACATTTAAAAATTTATTTCATTACATTTATATAGTCACTATGGTTTTCTTATTGTTCGAAGAGATCAAGACCCGTCTGAAATTGTAAAGCGAATGATTAAGTATGATAAATTGAATAAAAATATTTCGCAGATTGGAAACAAAGGGTTCCTTAAACATTGCACAAGTTGTTTTCAGAACCAACAATCTGATAAAATGAATCTTTCAGAGCATTCCACAGTATTTCTCGTGACAAAGAAGAATGATTAAGTTTGGGCTTATTTGAACATTTGTAAATGATTTTCTATTCTGTTCAAAATTTAATCAGTTTATTTCAAACATTCAATAAATACGGATTTTCTAAAGTTGTCTATTTTTTTTTGCTCGGGGGTATAACTAAAAACTATTGTCTCTGCCACATATAACGAACCAATCAAATGACGTCCTTGCAGCGATAACAGCAAACTGCTTCCTGGGCGTCGTCCCATGTGCTCACCACATGATTTATATTCAATTAACCTATCGCCACCTGTCAATCAAATATATTTTCCGGCCAATCATAGAGCGTCATATATTCACTGCGCCATTGGCCTCGTTGCCGACGCCATTTTGTCCGTCAAACAAAGAATCGTGTTTTACTTCCTTGTTTGATTTCCTATGCATCCGATGTCAGAAAATGCTTTTTGGACACAAGACTTGTGCAACTGGTTTCTTGAGTACCGTCGTAAAACCCAGATAAAGATGATAACTTGTGTCATCTTCGGAAGAGGTTGTATCACATAGTGCAAATAGACGTTGAAACGGGAAAACTCGAAGCGGTGACGGACCAAGAATTAATTTTCCATTTCTTTACAACATACTTATGAATAAAATATGAACAAAGGGTATCGTAAGTATTTATGACTGTTGCTGTTAATTCATTTTTGGGCATTTTGTAGACATATTTTGCATTCTCTAAGTTCATGTTTGATTTTCATTGAAGGCATGAACAACCATGAAATACTGCATTTTCAAAACACACACTAGATTTCAAGCAAAACTTTATTTGGTTATTTGTCGTTTGAATAGTTTCGTGTATATAATTATCAGACATCGTGAATTATCATATGAACTATGTAATTACAACATTAGCACGGGTAACATAAAATTATCGCTCAAAAATTGGTATTAAATGGAAATATATATATTGTAAATGAATGAATAATTATTAATTAAGGTCTTAAATGTTCTCACATTGAAAACTAGTGCTAGCACTTTTTATCAAGGATTTATATAAGATTATATTTGATAGAAAATTAACTCTAAATGCAATGTTAAAATTAAGAATAAAAGAAATATTGTCATCAACATATCATATAATTTTCAATAGTTTGATTATTATACATTTATGTTGTTTGGAACAAATAGGCAAATAGTTTCAATATATATTGTATTTCAAAATCTATCATCAAGATATAAAAGATATCAAGATATCATCAAATTAAAAAGTATCAGAGTTATATGCTTATTACTATTTTGGACAATAAATCCACAGATACTATGTATGCATAATTTAACAAAGCCATTACTGTGCTTATTATCAAATATTGCTAAAATTGTTTAGTATGTTTCACAAATCTTCAATAATATTGCCTTCAAACAATATTCAAGTGGCTGATCATGTCATTTAGAATTATAAACATAGCTAATCATTTTAATTTAAAAGTGTTCATATTTTCTAGGCGGGGGGGGGGGGGTGGGGGGAATCCATAATTCATTTGAATTTTTTTATTAATTGTCATTTTTACAAGGATTGGGAAATTGAAAATTGATGAAAAACTGACCCTTTACATTTTGAAGCTTACTATTGATATAAGGGCAATGGCCAATTTCATATGCAGAAAATGTATATAAAGTCTGTAATAGGTCATTGTCAAAGCTGTCTTTCCCAATATCTGATCAACCTAGCTTTGTTTTTAAGTTTTGACATGTTGCTGATCGAAGCATTCATGACAAAATCCACTGTTATATAATAATTAATATGAGTGCAGTATGATTTCAAATTTGCTTACTTCTATTGACAATGCAGAATACTGTTTTCTTCTTTCAGTGCATTTACTCCTTACAAACTTTCAACATACGACTTCAATTCACTACACATTTGACCTTAAATTCTGTTCATATATCCATGAATAAAAGTAAATAATTGATAAAAAAAATATCATCATTGAAGGAAATATTTGTGTTTGAATAAGATTACAAAAAGATTCAAAACTGAACATTGTATAAGGTTATTTCTTTAAAGTTTTATTTCTATAAAATAAGGAGAAAAGAAAAGGATATAAAGTATCTACATGTACACTAGTCCACAGCAATGAAAATTTAGCCACTTAACGGCCCCTGAGTTTCGGGGCCTTTAAGTGGCTAATGAAAATTATGAAATATAAAAAATATTTTTAGTCTTCCTGTTAAAATGAATATTACTATTATGGAAGGCCCCTTCGTCGTTTTTAAGTTACTTTGCCGTTAAGTCTATACATGAAATATTTGTAAATAGATGATTGTCACCATTAACTATATATTTTGACAGTATGGATTTTGACAATCTCCTTACAATATATAGGTTTTCAAAAATCAACATGAACTATTGATGTTATTACGTAAAAATTGAATAATAACAAGGAATAAACTTAGTTGTTTCTGTTGTCGTAATTCTAATTGACATTATAGTACGCATCCCGGAAACAATATTAAGCAGCATCTGCACTTTTTGTTATTGTTTTTGTTTATTATCTTGAGGGGGCGCCGGGGTCGGGGGTCGGAGGAGTGTGGTACATATACTTTATATTAATTTACAAAAGCGTAATGGATTGGTTCATCAAAACATATAAGAGATTTTTTATTTATATGATCAGATATGTCATTTTTTCCTATAAATCTTCGTGATTTCTTATATCCGTCATACCACATAATCGGCACTTCCGCATTTGTTTTCTGTTGCACACAAACTATATATTCGTCAAATGTGTTTGAAAATTATTGAAATTAGGATAATGAACCATACAGAAACTTTTTCAATTGGTTATTTTGTTCTGCATTCTATAATTAGGCAGTTATTACAAACGGAATACCATTGTCCGTTACGCTCGCGTCAGTGACAACGTGCCTTTGTTTGTCGGACATAACAAGAGTGACCTCCCTTTATTTCAAGGGGCGTGGTTATCTCTCGTCTGGCGATAGGTTAATTGTCCCGCTGCAGGCTGCCGCAAAGCTCCAAACCATGTTCCATAAGATTTCCACGAGAGGCATCGCTAAACAACAGTGTATGGAGTTCGAAATAGTTTGGCCCAATTGTCCCGCTGCAGGCTGCCGCAAAGCTCCAAACCATGTTAGCGATACAGCTGAATATGATCAAAGGATATCAGGGGCTAGGTAGGAGCAGAACGAGGAGACATATACGTTGATTGAGCAGGATGACTCAAGACAAGTTGAATTCCACGATATTCTACGATATTTTATCAAACCTACTACAGTGAAATTTAAGAACTTAAATGTTTTGGATTTTTTCACAATTTATGTAATTCTGGCAGCAGTCGTATTGGCTGTGTCAGAGGCAATATTCTTTGCGACTACGATAGAATCGCAAGTTTGCCATCTTGTTTAAAGGACAGTGAGACAACTGCTTGATGGAGTTATGTTGCCAATCAATTGTGTACAAATAAACCTGATTAAATATTTATCACATGCACAGAAGGAAAATCAATATATACAGCTGTTCACTTGCTTGTGTATCTCAGTGCCACATCATGTGATTTGGGTCTCGTTTTGACGTCCATATGATAATTCCAGGACCACTTACAAAGGATCATCAATTGTCCATGTGTAAAATAACCATTTCAAAACCATATTTCGGGATCATTTCGTCACTGATGTCGATGTCTGGCATTTTTGAATAGATTAATGGGGTCATATTTGCAAATTTCGGATTTTCCTAAAATTCGGTTAAAGTTATCCATGTAAATTTTGTAGGAAAACAAATTTCGGATATTCCTAAACTTCGATTTATATAATCCATTTAAATTTTGTAGGAAAACAATCAGCACATTTACATGCCTTAGTGCAACGGAATAAAATGAAATGATATGAATAAAAATATGAATAAGCTGTTGATCACAAATGAAGGGTTTTATAGAGAAAAATAGAAAACAGTTTTTCGAAATGTCGACCCCTGGTCACTTCAATGACCTGCCAAATTTGTAACAGTTATCTGTTAGGTGTGACATGCGAATTTGTTAATCCAAACTGAATCTTATCTTATGCAGTGAAATTTCAACATTATTGGTTTCGTTGTGGTAATACTAAGATATCCCAAAGACATTCAAAATTACATGATATTGGCATTAGAATACGCAGGGAGGTGAACAAACTTAAGATACGCAGCTGTATATGACTTTGTTGTATGTGACACGACGCTGAACGTTGAAAAAACACTGTTCATTGAGGGCCGAGGAGCGTGGATTAATAATGTAAGGGTTAAAACATGAGAACGAGGTTACGCTTGGGTTTTCAAAACCTGAGGAAAGGAAGCTGAGCGGGAAGTAAGACCGTGTTTAAACTAACTTAGATACCATTATCAAACATCTATTGACAACCCGCAATCAGTTGTCCATATTGTAGTATTTGTAATCATATTTTTAGACTGATCATAGAAAAAGAGAAAAATCAACAATTATCAAGGATTTATGTTTGTCAGTTTGTTTTAACATTTATTATTGGATGTCATTACTTTATACTGTCGCTTTAACTCTGAATATAAAAAAACGATTAAAATGAGTTTCCTTCATATTAAGCAGTCACGGTTCACATTGACATACGTGTAGCACAAATGCACGCGCAAAGCATTCTTCGAGGTGTAAGGTTTTACAAATGACAATCGACAAGTCACTTGGTGGATACCGTATTTTTATCCTTTGAATTTATCACAAGTTAAAAGGTGTAACACTGTTAATATCAATTATGAATGTTTGTATGCATTTAAGAATGGAATCAAAGTGCATTTGGATATCATAATGCTTTAGGATCGACCTTTTTTTACCGAAATCTGAACTTGAATCGATAGATTGTTTAACATAGCGTTTACTTCTATCTGGCCCGTTAGAGTAGTGCTTAGAGTGCTTTCTTTCGGTTCAGCGGGTTGAGGGTTCGAATCCCGCACTTTGGAAGCATTGAAACTTTGTAGTTTTCTTCAAAATAGTATGTACTTTGGGGTTAGGTTATGCATTGGAATATAAAACCCTTTGACTTTGAATATAAAAATCTTCCAACCCCCGAGTAGGTCTTACATATGAATATAAAACCCTTCTAACCCCCGAGTAGGTCTTACATATGAATATAATGCCCTGACTTCCGAATGTAAAATCTCAATGGAGGTTATTACGAGAAAACAAGAGACCTCCAAAACAATAGATGAAATGCCCGATAGGTTTCTTAAGATGGAGTACACATGCCGTGCACGATGAACGAGCACTTGCTCCAGTCAGATGACAGACGTCTATATCAGATACCATCCGGGTCCCCGCATGTATCGAATGACCATTTCAGTAAGCTAGAACCAGTGAGGTAAGATGAGAAAGGGATGGATGGTTGATGTATCTATTCATAAAACATATTGGCATTTGTCCATCTTCTTTAGAATATTGTACTTTTCATTGTTCGCATGCTATTTTGAAACTTTCAATTTTTACTGTACTATTAATGGCTTGTGTAAATACTTTAATCAACTGCAAATTCACCATGTCATATTTGCCATACATGTATTCTGGAGCGGTATTCAGATAAACTATTGCTTGTTTACCAATCCAGTTCTTCAAAAGAAATAAATATGTTTAAACCAGAAAGGGATTGGTGATTCTTTCATTGTCGGCCGAACAACATCGTCTGAGATATGAGTTTTATATGTAAATAAG